>AWUE01019736.1:0-14627 GCA_001974825.2 Corchorus olitorius | reverse complement strand
AAAAAAATTAAAATCACTTATGAACCCAGAAAATCATGAACACAAGCTATGAACACTAAAAATATAGTAAGCATTCAAAACGTTTCGAAACGTTTATGAGTTTATGAACACAAGATTAAACTTGTTTCTCCTTATACACTTTTCTTGGCACATTCAAAGAACAACTAGTAAGCATTATACTGAGAAAGAAAAGTAAACCTTAGTTGCCTCAGTATTGCACACATCTCCATCTTCCCTGTTACTCTCATAAACCCATTGATTCATCTCTTTCATCCATTCCTTCATTTTTTTCAGTATCTGCCATTGCATATAACAAAATTTCGGCATTCTTTTCTTTCTTTTTTTCTTTTTTTGGAAAGCGAGTTGATCTCTATTGATTATTTTTGCTAATCAAACAACAACAGACACCAAGAAAAAATAATTAGGGGTTAGCCTAAAACTAGTTGTGTCATCTGCTTTCGATTATAAACAAATTACCGCAGGCACAACAACAAATAAACTGAAAACTAAGAACTATAATTCAATATGTCCATCATTTAGCCTCCTCCTAGCAAACCAGATTTATCCAGGCTCGGTATCTTGTAGTCTTTCTTCTCTTTCAGAAGCTGTATTAAGGAGCAAACCAATTACTTGTCACTCCTTTGAGAATATTTCCTAGTCTATCAACCATACGTATAATACATCGTGCCAGACTGTTGAAAATGGAATGAAAGAACCTCCTCTATCCTTAGTTTTGGCTCTTCAATTTCCAGAACACCAATCACAGCAGGCCTTGAATATGTGTTCTTTGTTATTGAAGTGTCTCAGCCATGAGGCATTAGCAATGGTTGCTAGAAATTGTTTGGTAATGAAATCCCACCATCCATGGCTCTATTTGGATGATTAGCAGAATCAATCCCACTTGTGCCGATTTGCTGAAGAAGCAAGAGAAGGGACCAAATTATGTCTGTCCTTTCAACTTGCTCGTTGGCCTCAACCATGAATCGTGCCCATATCTTATCTTCTTGGAGCTCCATCAATCCCTTCAAAATATTCAACCCGAAGCCCCGAATGACATCTGCTATCTCAAGAAAAAATCCCCTGTCTTCACAAAGCATCTCTTTCTTTTTTTTCTTGATTTAGACATTTTGTCAAACATCAATATTTCACAATCCATACCAAATCAAAAAGGCTAAAAATCGTTGAACACGAAACAAAAATCAATTGACAGAGAAAATATGGGGAAGAAATTCCAAATGAAACAAAGAACAAACCTTGGCACTGGGTCTGTCTTCCTCGATCGATTCCAACCCCATCTCGTTGGAACTTGAAGAATTTGAGGACTTGACGGGAGATGGGAAATGATAGGAAGCCATTTTGAATGCGCTTTGCTTGCTGTCTTCTCACCGTCAACGGCTGCCCTCCTAGGCGGCACGGATACATCTCCCTGAATTTGCCCCCTTGAGTTCTTCAGCCAAGTTATTCGGAAGCGGGGCCATAAAAATCAAATAAACAGTCCGGAGAGTCATGGATAGGAGAGAAGAATCAATGGATAAGTGCTACAATTCATGAACGGATGAAGAAAAAAAACGCAAATCAAATCTTGTATTGGGTAGCCCGTAAGGTTTTAAGTTTAACAAACAAATAAAATTTCTTCTTTTAAAAAAAAATAGATTTTGACAAATAATTGAAAAATTATTAAAAAATAAAATTTACATTTGTATCAAATTTCATGCGTCTCCACCGTCGCGTGTATTTCACGCTCTGTTTAAATTGATGTCTGCCCCTATTTGACTTGATTTCGAAACGTTTTGTCCCAAATAGACCAAATTGAAACGTTATGCCCCAAATTAGGCCGAGCAAAAAACTTTTTGCCCTTAATTGAGCAATTAGCCATTTTAATACCTTTTATAACTTTTTTAGTAATTTTAGATTACAAGATTAATAACATTTATAGTTGACGAAAATTATTAAAAGTAGAAAAAACATAAGGTTACTGAAATGTTGATAGGACTATAGCTTTTTTTTTTTTTTAATAATCTTCGTAGCTTTTTTTACTAATCTTAGATATGAAAATTATACTCCTCATTAAATTGATAAAATGCTACTAAATTTATTAAAGATGTTAGGTTACTAAATTACCTTATAATACTATAAAAATTTTATAACCTCTGTAACTTTTTTAGCAACCTTAGCAAATTTCATTATTGATAAAAGACTACTTAAATTACTAACATTATAAGGTTAATTACTGAATTTATTGATAACATTCAAAAACCTTTGATAACTTAAATAGCTTTTTAATGAACATTTGATGAGGAAATTGATAATCTTCTTGCATCAGAGATTGATAACCTTCTTAATTGATTAATATTTAACTTCGTTCTTAATAGCCCTGTAGTTTTTTTAGTAAATTCTTTCTTCTTCTTCCTTTACTTCTTCCTCTTGCATCAGAGATCGATAACCTTCTTAATTGATTAATGTTTAACTTCGTTCTTAATAGCCCTGTAGTTTTTTTAGTAAATTTCAAATAAGAAAATTGATAACCTTCCTTCATTATTGAAGATAACCATAATTGTATAATAATTTAAGTTTTTTTGTTTGTTCAATGAGATTGATTATTTCAAATCTTTGTAGACTAAATGACCAGATTTTGATGATTAGTTAATCAAAATTTATAAAAATGAAAAATACGCATGTGTGGAATATATGATTTATCAATTATTAATATACGTGCGGCGCACGTGCTTTAACTAGTATATAAATATATATATTGTTTTTATGGGGGACTTTTCTTATTTTGACCTTGTTATCTGGAATTGTCAAGCTTTATACTGAAGACCAATAATTCTGAAATTTGAATTTTTGCAGAGATTGGCTCAATGCAGATAGATGAGATGATGTCGCATTGAAATGTTCTTAAAAATATATGTAACACCAAATCCTGGCTTTTCTTACAACTTTCTGTGTATTAGCCTCAAATAATTTCTCACTTTTACCCCCTGTTTTACAGAGGCTTCCCCAACACCGTTGGTTATAATGTTGGTCCATTAGCTCAGATGGTTTTAGCTGCCGTTTCATTAGCATGCCATTGCTTGCTAAAATTTCTTGAGGATAGTTGTTCATTAATGTCCTATATGTATATCTAATTCATGGCTAATGCAAAGATAAATTTTGGTTCATGCAGGCATTAAAATGCAAGTTGGGAGCCGGCAAGGCACTGTTACAGATTTCTATGGCAGCAATATATGTGAAAGTGGGAGTTGTTCTTCGCCCCAATTCGGATACACTGTTGTAGCTCTGCATGATGCTTGCAAACCGAAATTCAGGTCAACACAACTAGAGTTGTTCAAGTGCCGGGCTACCCGCCCAAGCCCGTAAACCCGCCCGATATTTTAAAGGGCTTGGACAAGAATTGTAAGCCCATTGGATGGGCTTGGACAAAAATATCAAGCCCGTTTATTAAATGGGTCGGGCTTGGGTATAAGAGCAAAAGCCCAAGCCCGGCCCAACCCAATTAAGGAAATATGCTTGTTTTTATTTTTTATTTGTGGATATATAATATATATATATACTAAATAGTATTTGAAAGACCCAGGAAATTTACCAAAGGCCCCTTTTGAGGATCGATGAGGAGGCTCCATTTGAACTTTTTTTGTCCTTTTCAGTCTTTTCTCACTTACCAAATTACTAAGAAGACCCTAGGTTAGTTTCTAGCCAGTTCTTACCCTTGAGTCCTTTTTTGTAATTATCCTTTCCTTTCACATAAATGTTATAATAAATCCTATCCCCCTTAATTATCTAGAATTGTAACTTCTCTTCAGGCCTTTCATGTCCATATGAAGAAGAGAGTAAATTTAGTTTTTGTTTAAGTGCTACACACTTTAGAGGAGGAAACAAAATTGAAGCTATTGCACATGTTCATGTACAAACTAATCTTTTTAATTTATTGCTAACTTTAGGGTATATGCTCAATGTTAATAGTATAGCCTTTTAAAGATGCAACACATTTAAAATCATAGTACTTTCGAAATTTCCTACGTATCAAATAATTTAATTCGAATAGAAAAATATTCAAAGAAGTAGTTGTTGAACGCCCGACGCGGGCCGATTCACTTGTTTTCATGATTTTCTCTTGAATTTCTTTTTCATATATACCTATATTTATTAATTTATATTTATGATATATGCTGACGTCATCACTTATGACCCGGCCAGTTAACTCGGGACCTCAACGAGTTAAAAGCCGGCCCGGGTTTAAAAACATTAGTTAAAACCAATTACTACTAATTTCATAAACAAGTTTTCATGTTTGAAGAGAAATCATGTGCTTTTCAACCGTTTTGGGACTGGGGTTGTTAGAAAAATTGATAGTATTTCATTTGGGCTCTTTGAATTTCCTTTTTGAATTAGCCCATAATGTCCAAGCCCAATATTAGTCATCAAGACATAAACCGTTTTGTTGCTGTTTTTTGGGCTCCTCAACTGAACTAATCTCTGTCTTGTAGGGTTTAACTCCATCGTCAGGCAGGGGTTTTACTTTCTCTTTCCCTGACCCAGAATTCAATTCAGAAAGAAGCTGAGCCAACCCTCTGTCTACTTCTCCCAATACAAATTTTACTCAATTTATTCATTCTTCAGTTATAAACCCTAATATCAAATCTGAGAGAGAAAGAATATGAAGGTCAAAGTCATATCACGCTCCACAGATGAATTCACTCGAGAACGAAGCCAAGACCTTCAAAGGGTGTTTCGTAATTTCGACCCAAGCCTTCGAACCCAAGAGAAAGCCACCGAGTATGTCCGTGCTCTCAACGCCGCCAAATTGGATAAGGTTAATCATCCTATTCGGATTCAATTTTTTTTCTTTTATTTCGAAATTTACATTCACAATTTCATCAATTCGTGCTTCCCTTTGTTTAGATTTTTGCGAGACCCTTTATTGGAGCTATGGATGGGCATAGAGATGCGATTAACTGTATGGCAAAGAACCCAAGTTACTTGAAAGGGATTTTTTCTGGTTCCAACGATGGAGGTACCCCCTCCTTTTTTATCTGAAATAAAGTAGTTTCAATGTCATCGTTAGAGAAGATTAAAAGCTTCTAATTCCTTATCTCTCATCTTTTTTGCAGATATTCGTCTTTGGGATATAGCTACCAGGTAAATTTAATTCCTCTTCGGTTGCAACTAAGATTGATTTTAGGGATCCTTCCTTTCTTATTTGCTGCTTCATAAATTAGAGCTTTAAAAATGCTAATGTTGCATATTTCTTTTTGGTTTTGTTATAGTATATAATAATCATTTGGAGCAGTAGTGATTATAAGATCAGTTTAATAATTCATTTAATTCTTCTCTAGTCATAGAATATTGGTAGTTTATATTGTTTGAATATCAGTGTAATTTACATTTATGTTTGAAAATTTTGATTTAAAGGCGGACGGTTTGTCAATTTCCGGGTCACCAAGGTGCTGTACAAGGTTTGACAGTATCAACAGATGGAAGCACTCTTGTATCATGTGGAAGTGATTGCACGTAAGACATAACATCAATATATAATTTGATTTTCAACATGGAGTTCATGTAGATTAAGCTGAAATTTAAATACATATATTATCTGAAGATTGGCCTAAATATCTCACTGTTGTGAACTGTGCAATCTTTCTTTTCAGTGTTAGGCTCTGGAATGTTCCGGGTGATAGTTTTGCGGATTCAGATAACCTTGCTGATAATTCAGCTAAGGTATATTATTCTTTCTTGATGTATTCATCTATCTCTTCAAAGAATAGTTTTCAGTTATAGTTCTTTCTTTCTCCATTCCCAACTCTAATCCCCAATTTATTCCCTTTTTAATTTCTATATTTATTGGCCAAGAAGTCCATTACGATGATTCAAAATTAACTGCATCTCATATTTTTCAGCCAGTAGCAGTTTATGTTTGGAAGAATGCATTCCGGTAAGGATCATGACTTGTTAAAGAATATATATGTTTCTCTTAGCCTTATCAATTTTTTGGTTGTTAGTCTTTCTTGGGTGTGAACTGTAATCTTTATTCTCTACTCTTTTCCCAGGGCTGTCGATCATCAGTGGGATGGCGATCTCTTTGCCACAGCTGGTGCTCAAGTGGATATATGGAATCACAATAGGTTTGATCTCAACTAGTCCCTTTTTTTCTTTTTCTTTTTATTCTTTCCTGCAGTACGCACGTAAATTTATTTATTTTATGAGAATGTAACCCTTCTGTAATTAGGTCTCAGCCAGTGAACACTTTTGACTGGGGTACAGACACCACTATATCTGTTAGATTTAATCCTGGAGAACCCAATGTACTGGCAACATCAGCAAAGTAAGTATAGAAAGTTATTCATGATATATAAAGCTAAGTTTGAATAATTTTACCTTTTTAATCATAGTATAGTTTAATCTGAGAAAGTTGAAATAGAAGACTGATGCAGAGTGATAATGGTCATATGGATAAATCAACTTATACTAAACCAAATTTAGCAACATAATATTGTGTCCATGTCTCAGCCTTCCTCTCTAAGAATACATAAGAACAAGTAGTTAATGTGCGTTGCTCTTGCAAAATGTCAAGCCTAAAATTGTGTATTGGCCTGGGCTCTACCAGCTATGATGACTTAAATATATGGTTAAGCTACAAGTTCTCTGAACTCAAGTTGGCTCAAAGCTCGGTTAAACTAACTGAACCGTGTTCAAACCTAATTTTTGAAGCTTAAATAAAGATTGGCTTGTGTTCAAGATTGGTAAAATTTAACCAAGCCAAGCCAGAACAAAGAGAGGCTCGGTTTGGTTTGGCTCAGTTTGGTTCATGTACACCCTATTGATATGAATAATATGATTTATGTTCTTCTGATAACCTATGGGATCAGCGGGTGATACTGTGTCTTTAACTCTTGAAACACGCTTATAGTAAGCAATTTTCATTTGAATGCTACTTTTAGGTCATATTTGCAAGAGATTCAACTTTTTAACTTCTAGGTAGCCTCTTTTTTGAGTGCAATAAACAAATTGAAAGATAATTATTCAATGTACTTGTCAATGTATGTTAAATTGGCTTCACAGATTGACACGCATTGTATGTTGTAAACATTGGCTATTTTCTTTGTCATCCTTAACTCTATTTTATGATCTGTGGAACATTGTTGGCCTCCTAAAAATGTATTCACTTCTTTAACTATGTTATATATAGTTTTGATTGTTTGGATATATTTGTCTTTTGCTTTTAGTGACCGGAGCATAACATTATATGATCTGCGGATGTCATCTCCAGCAAGGAAAGTTATCATGAGGGTAATTCTGGACACTTTTGAGTTTGAAAACATGTAACCCATACTGCTGGCTTGTAAAAAAAGGATCATATTTCTTGTAAATCTAAAATTTTTTGGTTCCTTTTGACTATTATACATGCTGGATGGTTTTCCTTAATAAGGTATTGAAACTTGTTAAACTTAAAATTTTTAATATCTTGGATCCCAAAAGAGCTCAGCAGATTATCTTCCTTTTAGTGGTCAACTTCTGAAACTTGCCATTAGGTCATAACTTTCCAACAATATTGCAAAAACAGTCGTTGTCCACAGGCATCTGACTTTTGTATCATCTTGTTACAGACGAAAACCAATTCTATTGCTTGGAATCCAATGGAGCCTATGAACTTCACTGCGGTAAGGACCTACAAGTAGAAGTGTTTTTTCATGAAAGATATGTTTCTGACATTTTTCGTATAGAAGTTTCTTGGATGTTTAAGATTGCTGCCTATTCTTCTATGACGGTTTTTCTGGCATTATTACTGCCAACCCACCTAAAAAAAAGGAGGGTAAAGAAAAGTAGATAGGTAGAGAGAGGATAAGGAAGAAAAATGGAATAAAACATTTAATAAACAGATCCCCTTTTCTGAATAATTATTGAAAAAAAAAAAAAACAAATCCCCTTTCTGAAGAGTTTTTCTAAATGCAGGCAAATGAGGATTGCAACTGCTACAGCTATGATGCTAGAAAACTCGACGAAGCCAAGTGTGTGCACAAAGATCATGTATCTGCAGTGTAAGATGGCCTATTTTAGTCTTAGTGCTTGCTGGTCAAGTAATCTAATTTTGCAAAAATACTAACCTCTCCCCATTTTCTTCCAGAATGGATATTGATTTCTCACCAACTGGTCGGGAATTTGTAACTGGATCTTATGATAGAACAGTGAGTTGTCTTTCTTTTGTTTCAATTCCATTGTTTTCTTCAAGGACATTGTTAGTGTCTAACAAAACTTTGTCTGCAGGTTAGGATTTTCCAGTATAATGGTGGTCATAGTCGAGAAATTTACCATACAAAGAGAATGCAGAGGTTTAACTTCCGATTATTTATATATTAACATAATAAAGAGATTTTCATTGAATAAGTTCTTTTTCTGATTGCTTGTCCTCTCATTTGTAGGGTATTTTGCGTGAAGTATAGCTGTGATGCTACTTATGTCATTTCGGGAAGTGATGACACCAACCTCAGGCTCTGGAAAGCTAAAGCATCAGAACAGTTAGGAGTGGTAAGAATCTCATTATTTGGCATGACTAATTGGATCTATTAACTTAATAATAGCTTTATGAGAGATTTCTTTGGACATTCATTGTTGCATTTGGTCATAGCTAAAGCAACTGAAGCAGTTTTTTCTTTTTATGTAAAAAAATCTCATCCATTCATTCTTACTCCTTATGCAGGTACTTCCAAGAGAAAAAAAGAAGCATGAATATCTTGAAGCTGTTAAGAATCGCTACAAGCACCTTCCTGAAGTCAAGCGTATTGTGAGGTAAAATTGGAACTGAACACTTTGTTCCCATTTGCAGACCTGTGTGAACTGTGAAAACATTGTCAAAAAAGAAAAGCCATATTATTTACTTATCACCCAACTTTTTCTTTATGTTCTTTTGATATTCCATTAGATGTTCATTTTGATTGTAAAAGGTTTTCATCTTTTTCCCAAATGAAGTTGAGACTAGGAGAAAATTTGCATATGAGACCATATGATATTTGTATGGATTCTTAATGCCCCTGTCTTAATGCAGGCACAGGCACTTGCCCAAACCAATTTACAGGGCAGCCAACCTCAGAAGAACAATGATTGAAGCAGAAAGAAGGAAAGAACAAAGAAGGAAAGATCACAGTGCCCCTGGAAGCATAGTTACTGAATCAGTGCGTAAAAGAAGAATCATCAAAGAAGTTGAATGATTTGCACATGGACATGTCTCCATGAACCATGACTTGCATGCATGTATCAGCATTGGATATCTGTTGTTCTTTACGTCCAATCTCTATCACCTCTGCAAGCTTTATGACCTTTATGGTCAATCCTCTATTGGAGTCAATCAGTCCTGAGATGATGAGGCGAGTAACATTTTTGTTTCCCTTACAATCTAACAAGAGTTTTGTCACATAGAAGGCTTATCAATATATCTTTGTAATTGTAATGTTTGTCATATTTAAGGAAGGAGAAATGGATAATTAAAGTTTCTTCTTTTGCAGTTGGGTAACTTGGGATCAATTTTGTTTGGCTTGTGCTTTTACACATCCCCTTTTGGGCATTTATTAATGTTATCTTCTTCAATACTCAATACATATGAAATTCATCTTCTCTGAACTCCACCTCTTGGCCTAGTGGCAAGACTAGAGGCTAGGGAGTTCACCAAACCTCCCCTCTCATGATCAAAGGTTCTCTTTGAGGACCCATGTGAATGTGCAAAGCGGTCATCTTCTCGGTGTCGCTTTCGATAATAATCTGCTTTTTTTTTAAAGAGTTAACCAGCAAACTAAGAGATGTATAGTTAACTTAACAGTGATTATTAGTGACTCACATTGAGGAGCCATATATAACTGGTTGGAATGAGCCCAGTGATCCAGCACCATAATCTACAAGCTGCCTCTGTGCTTCTATCTAATTCTCTCTCTACTAATTTTCCATACCCTCCTCTCCTCTGCGTAAAGCATGTTAAGGTAGCAAACTATATATATAAAACAAAACATAATAACAGCTCAAGGAAACTCAATTTTTCAGATAGGGAGGGAATCAACAAGTCTAGATGTTAATGTATAATAAGATTGTGCCTAAATCATGAGATTAGAATCAAGTGAAGTGAGTAACCAAAAATATTAATATTAATTAAATCAGCATTAGACTTCACATAAATATTCTTCATGTCTATACAAGATAAGAAATTATGAACATCAAGTTCCAAAATAAAGTTGGAAAGGATATCAGGATCATAATCAGTTGGATATAATGATCATCTCGCACCTGCATAAATGCAAAATGATAAATTAATTCATAAATATATGAGAAATGGAAACACTCTCTCGTTCACAATTTCCATGACCTAACTAATTCCATACATAACAAGTCTAAATTCCAAAAGCTAAAACAATTCTAGTTTTCCTTTAATCAAGCATTAGCAAGATTGAAGGCACAAGAAAAGAAGTCACTTGGCCACCACTTGGACCACGACCCCATTGCCTTCCTTCAACAAACCCAACCCCCAATCAAAATCAACAAGAAAAGACTTGTCCCGACCCACTAATGTATTAAACAAAGAATTCGGGAGACAATAAACAAAAGAGTTTTTCTTTACTAGGAGTATTGGTTTTTCTGCAAAAGCTGTTACTAATGACTTGAAGGTTTTTAAGTAAGATATATTCGATAATTAACCAGTGGAGATCATTGGAGAAGCGTCCTCCAGCTTCCCTTGAACATAACAAGCTCAGTCTTAATATTGCACAAATTGATTGAGGGTGGAGAAGAAACAGATGACAATTCTTTGTCTATGGATGATGCAGTGGGGCTTGACAGGGCAGCAGTGCCGAGAGAATTGTTCAAGGCTCTCCACTGAGACTAAAGCTCAAGTAAGTTGTTTTTTGATGAATTAATTTCCCGTTATTGCAACTTTTATTCTGCACTACTTGTTTGCCTTTTCATTGTCTTCTTATTTCTTTCCAGGGAAAAGGACGATTTCGATAAGGAGGAAGTTTAATGAACTTTGGAAGCTAGAATTCTCAAGTGAAGGATCTTTGGAAAGCTACGCTTTCTAGGACTTCTTACTTCTTATCTCAAAAGAGATGTATAAATATTTCTATTTTTGTGACATGAAAATTTAAGCCATTTATCTGGTTCTTTTCCCTTTTCTATTTTGCAGCAGTCCCTCTCTTGATTTATCAGAATAAATCTGCAGTTTCGATTAGATATTGTATTATGTTCTGCTTCTTAGGTTGTGCTTATCATTTCCAAAAGGGCTACAATTTAGAAGATTTAAGTATAATTCTAAATGTAAGGCATAAAACTGGATAAGGAAGCATTAATTTAGAGCTACAAAATCCAAAGAATAACATTGGTAACTCTGGCTTCTCATTTTGTGTGTGTGTATATATCTTTATATTATATTAGTTTTAGCTTTCACGCGTTGCACGTGACTCAACATGTTTCGAATGAATATTTTTATGAAATTTTGATAAATACGCTATGAAAAATTTTGATAATTATCTATGCAATTGTGATAAATTCCATATGAAACTTTGATAATCTAACTATGAAATTTTAATAAACCTTCCTATGAAATTTTAATAAACCTTCCTATGAAATTTTGTAACCTTCCCTATGAAATTTTGTTAATCTCCCTGTAATTTTTTTTATACTATAGTATGAAATTTCGACAATCTCTGTATAAAATTATATATCATTATCAGATTGAGCTCCTCTATTTAGTACTATATAAATCATTCATAGAAAGCTCTTCCATTCACAGTTCGAGCATGTGCATTCAGTCATATAAACATATATAATTCATATTGAACTCCTCCCTTTGATAGTATATTTATCCATTTGATAGTATATAAATATACATATTCGAATTGAGCTCCTCCACTCGGTAGTATATAGAGCATGTTATCACACTGAGTTCCTTCATTTATTCAGCATTCCTCCATCTAACATAATATCAATTTGAGCTCCATTCCTCAACATTACTCCAAATGGTACATTATCAGTTTTAGTGCTATCATTTTCACCAACCTTCTATGGAGCATATTGTTTATTTGAAAATAATGAAGAAAATAAGTTAAAAAAAGTGATAGAGGAAATGAAATTCTCAAAGCATGACAAGAAGTTATCAATACCATACCTAAACTGTAGTTTTTTTTTTATAACTGCAAAAATAACAGAAATTTTAAAATGAAAGAAAAATTCAAACTCTTTTCATGGCCATTGTAACGTTTAAGAAAAATGATATCAAAATTACAAATACAATAATCATATATTTATCATCATCGTTTTTTTTTGCTACATATTTATTATCATGGTTAATAATTTGGATAATAAGTATTTAGAAATGTATATTATATAGTTTGATTAAGATTTAAAATTTAAAATTTAAAATTAAGTCATAAATAAATAATAATATATATAGTAGAAATTGGGTTGGTCCATAATATATATATATATATATATATATAACATTAAAGTCTAATTTTAAGTAATGATGATTTTTAAGGAAAAAATAATGTCAATTTAGAAATATTTTTTTTAAATAAAGGGTACAATTGGAAAACACAAAGTTTATAAATTCGGAGAAACTATCGATTTTGTCTCATTTCGGCCTAGTAGGCCCATTAGGTCTGTTTGAGTCCATGAAACCCGAATTACCAAGCCATATGTCTTGAAACCTAAATATGATATTCTTAGACCCAATTCATTAATATGGAAGCCCAAAGAAGGAGTCCAAATCCAATCAGTAATTATGATGCAGTAATGATGTAGCCATGAGCATTGTTAAATCCTATTTAAAGGAGGATTTCACAGGAGTAGTTTTGGAAGAAAATTCATAACTTTTGATCAAGAGCTCAGAAAAATACAAATGAGGTACCGTTGGAAAGAGGGTTCCATGTTCTACAACTTTTATGTTTACCTCGAGACCTAATTCTGTCGTTCTGGTGGATAATTTTGCCCTTAAAATTTCTGGACATAATTGATCTTTTCCTAAACCGACTTGGAGAATGTTTTGTACGAAAATTCAGATGGTAAAGATGATGTGGAGCATTCCTATTGGCCACGTTGGATCCTAATTAATGAGGATAATCTAATTTTTTATTATTTTTATAATGTAATAATTAAAATATTATTTAATAATGCCAATTTAGAAATATATTTGAAAAAAAAGGTACAATCGGAAAACATAAAGTTTCCCCTTATTCGTACTTATATATATATATATATATATATATATATATAACTCCTTTACAATATATCACCAGCAGCTTCTTTTTTTTTTACTATTTAAAAATAATTATAATTAAAGTATGCTATGCCAACTTGGGTCCAACTTAAAACCTATGCTTTTAAATATTAAAAAAAAACTATTTTTAAATATCAAAAACTTCAATAATTAAAATTCAAAAACCTACGTTTTTAAATAGCAAATTCTATGTTTATACAGATTCTAATTTTGGATGAAAGCGAACAATACAATACTGAGAACATAGATCACCTGCTGCGAAGCGCGGGCAATATTACCTTAATTGCATATTTATAGAGTTCAATTACAAATCCTTGGTCACTGTATATACCAATTGTTAAAAAAAAAAAAAAAAAAACTACTTAGAATATTATATATGAAATTCAAGACAGACTACTTATGTCTTCTAGATTCAAGATGCAAAAAAGACCTTAGAAGAAAGTTTAATTGGGTCAGTGGAAGCACAACAAACCATTAAACAGGGTAAATATTAGACTTTACAAATGTTTAAAGCTCTTTAACTTAAAAGATAATTTGAGTCCAATACAATCCTATAATCCAATTGCCCTTTCGGGACCAAGAGTTGGGCTGTACCTTTCACGTATAACATCGAAAATTCACAATGCTAAAACAATTGCACTATTAGAAGTACAATAAACTTACAATCAGAAGAGATCTAATCAAAGATTCAAAAAACACCCGCCGCGAAGCGCGTGCAGCGCAACCTTTTTATATATATATATATATATATAGTAATAGTAATAGTAATAGTAAGATAAGATAAAATATAGTAGATGTAAAACATTTGAATCGACCATTGTATCATGATATTTGATCGTAACAATATGCATCCAGTGGTCTTATTGTTCTTGTGATTTTATATTAACTTGAATGATTAGCAAACTAGGACAAAAGCAAGTAGGCTATTTTTTAGTTATAACTTGGAATTAGCTGGTTTGTAAGAGTTCATAACCTCTCTTCTTTGGAAAAAAATTGCAGCCTGAGAAAGAATTCCTACTACCTATGTCCGAAATCGTGGATTCTCTCTTACTCGTCTGATACAAAAGATGGGCATGGCAAAAACCAAAGACATAAATGGTACTGAAGTTGTCCCCCTGGAGAGATCTTTCTGTTCAACTCAAACTTGCTTCAAGGGCTCCCCAACCCCTTGCCAACCATTTGTCCATCTAATCAATCTCATATTGTCTCACAGAAATTGAAACTTTTCTTACTTCTGATGTGAGAAAAGAAAAATAACTCCAAAATTAACTCATTGTTATTTTGCACAGCATAACAATTCGCTAGTACTAGATTCTGAGGATTCTTGCATCAATCTTGTAGCGCTTTCAGTTGATGTGATGAAAACGAGATTTTTAAC
>AWUE01019735.1:0-34036 GCA_001974825.2 Corchorus olitorius | reverse complement strand
TTATATATATATATATATATATATATATATACTAGTTTTAACTTTCACGTGCGTTGCACATGGCCCAATATGTTTCGATTGAATATTTTTATGAAATTTTGATAACTACCCTACTAAATTTTGATAATTATCTATGAAATTGTGATAAACTCCATATGAAACTTTGATAACCTAACTATGAAATTGTGATATAAATTGTGATATTATAATATGAAATTTCGAAAATCTCTCTATAAAGTTATATATCATTATCAGGTTGAGCTCCTCTATTTAGTACTACTAGGTATTGTCCCGCGCGATGCGCGGGTCGTGTAAGTAAGATTTTGTTTTTCTAATATTTGGTTGTGTGTAAAAATTTCATGCACTCTAAATAAGTTTAAAGGAATCTTTTCTTTTAATGTTGGACTTTGTCTTTATAATTTTTACACAATATATTTACAAAGGTTTTATAATTTTTAATTTTGATTATATAAGTGATATTAAGGCATTATAATAAAATTGATTTAGTCATATACAACGTTAATTGGAATTATTACAAGTATATGCCAACTAAGTAACCAACTAAGTAATAAGAATATATATAATATTATAATAGGATAATAGGTGAAGGGAGAGGGGGATAATAGGATTGGGAAGTTGAAGTAGATTTTGGGATTATAGGATGACAAAAAGCTCAAAAGTAGTAACCTGAAGAAAACAAAAGAATGGAGAGCAGCAAAGGATTAGACCAACCAAAGAATTTATAGTGGAGAAATTGACATAAGGTTAAAATTCAATAAATGCCCCAATGTAATAATAACGTTAATATTCATTATAATCATATTTAAAAAATTGAATAATAATGTTAAGAATTAAACATAAAAATTAAAATATAGAATTGAATAGTTAATAAATTTGAATATATAACGTTGATAACGTTAACAAATTAAAGTTGTAGAATTGAATAGTTAATAAAATTGAATATAACGTTAATAACGTTAACAAATTAAAATTGTAGAATTGAATAGTATACTCTACACAACATTAAAGTAAGGATTGAATAGTATACTCCAAATTAAATATAACGTTAATTTAAATTTTCTAAAAGGATTAAAAAGGATTAAGGACAATGATAACTTGGCACATTAACTCCCAAAAGAGTCAAATATATATATATATATATATATATATATATATAAATCATTCATAATATGCTCTTCCATTCGCAGATTGAGCTCGTCTGTTCAGTCGTACAAACATATATAATTCATATCGAACTCCTCCATTTGAAATTATATAAATATACATATTTGAATTGAGCTCCTCCACTCGGTAGTATATTAAACACGTTATCACCCTGAGTTCCTGCATTCAACATTCCTTCACATAGCATTTTATCAATTTGACCTACATTAATTCAACATTACTCCAAATGGTACATTATCAGTTTGAGTGCTCTCATGTTCACTAACCTTCTATGGAGCATATTGTTTATTTGAGATCTTTCGTTCGATATTCTTCCACGGAGTACATTATTAGCTCGAGTTCTCTTATCCACCATCATTCCTAGAGCGCACTCTCCTACTCAATTCTCAAAAATTGAGCACTCCCTTTTCGGCATTCATGGCATATCTCTCATTCATCTCACAGAGCACCATATAATTCGACAGAGGGGCGTATTACCAAATATCGAGCATTCTACAACTCAACACTCTCCACATGGAGCATATATAATAATAAATAATAATATATATAGTAGAAATTGGTTTGACCAATAATAATATAATATATATATATATATATATAACATAAAAGTCTAATTTTAAATAATGGCAATTTTCTTGTAAAAAAAAAGTAATGGCAATTTAGAAATATTTTTGAAAAAAATGTACAATTGAAAACATAAAGTTTCTCATTATTCGTACTTATATATATAGTATAGTATAGATTTGGAGAAACTATTGATGTTGTCTCCTTTCGGCCCAGTAGGCTCATTAGACCCGTTTGAATCCATGAAGCCCAAATTGTCAAGCCAGATGTCTTGAAATCTAAATCCGATATTCTTAGACCCAGTTCGTTAATACGAAAGCCCAAAAAAAGTGTCCAAGTTCAATCAGTAATTATGATGCAGTAATGATTCAACCCTGATGAGGCATTGTTAAATCCTATTTAAAGGAGGACTTCACAAGAGCAGTTTTGGAAGAAAATTCATAACTTTTGATTCAGAGTTCAGAAAAATGTAAATGAGGTACCGTTGGAAAGAGGATTCCAAGATCTACAACTTTTGTATTTACCTCGAGACCTAATTCTACCATTCCGGTGGATGATTTTGCCCTTAAAATTTCTGGACAATTGATCTTCTCCTAAATTGACTTGAAGAATGTTTTGGACGAAAATTAAGATGCCAAAGATGATGTAGAGCAATGAGTGTTGCTTGAACCTAAAGGATCTCTACCAATATCTCTACGTACCTGATCACCACTTGACTGCTTAAATTAAGCTCAAAGTGACATATTCCTCTTTTACAAAGTTAGTTCGAATCCCCTTATCCCTCTAAAACAAAAGAAATTGTAAATTGTAAGTGCATTTATATATAAGTTTAATATACAATTTGATTGAGTACCTTGAGTTTTTATTGGGATAACTCAACCTTGAACTTCAATTCTTTAAACATTTTTTTTTCCGAAACAAAATTTAGTGCATCGACACCATGCATTAATTTTAACACCGCAACTATGCATTGTTGATAATGTAATCAAATTTCATACATATAATCAAAATCTCCATTATTTTAATAATGGAATAATTAAAATATTATATTTAGTAATGACAATTTAGAAAAATATTTGAAATAAAAGGGTATAATAGAAAAACAAAAAATTTCCCCTTATTCGTACTATTATATACAGTAGTATAGATACTATAGATAAGGCTAAACTTTCAAAACCTTGATCTGAAATATCTAAAATACCCTTTTTAATTTAATTTTTATTTTTAAGGGTTAATATATAAAATTTTACAAAGTCATACTCTTATATATATCTGATAATAATAATATTAATTTTTTACCAATGGTAGGATTCTTCGAAAAAAAAAAAAACTTATAGAGTCCTATTCTTATATCTAATCTAATACTATTTCCTCAAAAAAATAAATCTAATATATCTAATAATAATATTAATGGCAAGATTTTAACCAAAAAAAATATTAATGGCAAGATTCTTCAGGAAAAAAAAAATGGCAAGGAATAGACTTCGAAGCAAAAAATTATTAATTTCTCGCTATTACTGGTTGGCAAATTTTTTATGGAATTTGGAAAATAATAGAAAAGATTAAGAGTTTTCCTTATTGCTAGAGTTCAATCTTGATATCAAAATATTTGAAAGCTCTAACTCAAATATATAGTATAAACGTGTTAATTTTTTGTTCTTTATCCTCCTAAAAAAAAAAACCTACTTTTTTGGCAATTCTTTTTTTTTAAACATATATAAATATGGCATAAATACCACTTTACACCCTTAAGTTTGTACGGATTGCCACTTCATACCCAACTTTTTTATTTTGACCAAAACGCACCCTAAAGTTTTATTTTTGTGCCACTTTGCACCCTCCGTTACGGTATGACAAATGGCTCTATCACGGTGTCCGACGGTGGCATGCCACGTGTACCAAAAAGCGACATGTGGCACGCCACGTGTACCAAAAAGTGACACATATCACGCCATGTGTACCAAAAAGTGACACGTGGCATGCCATGTGTTTCAAAAAGTGACACGTGGCATGCCACGTGCACAAAAGGATACGTGTTGCGTGTCATTTTTTGTCCATGTGGCATGACACATCAGACGCCGTGACTGATTCGTTTGTTCTACCGGACAGAGGGTGCAAAGTGGCACAAAAATAAAACTTTAGGGTGCGTTTTGATCAAAATAAAAAAGTTGGATACAAAGTGACAATCCGTTTAAACTTAAGGGTGTAAAGTGGTATTTATGTCATATATAAATATAATCAAAGATCAATATAAAAGTGAGAAAAAGAAATGTGAGAAAAAGAAATGGAACCTTTTTTTTTAAGGTCAATATAAGAGTACTGGAACTTCTCTAATCAGTTTAAGGTCAATGTATAAGGTTAATGAATAATTAGTTTCAAGTATAGACTATACCTTTTTATAATCATTATACTTTTTTTCTAACATTAAATAAAAATTTGCTAACCTTCACCATTAATGAAATTTTAAAGCTATTAAGGATATAAGATAATTGAATTTATAACATCAAAAACATCTAAATCTTCTTTTAGTAACCATAATTAGATAAGAGTTACTGAATTTGTTGATAGTAGTACAACATTTTTAATACTCTACATTTTTATAGTTTTTTTTACAACTTCTGATGAAAGTTAGTTATTAAAGATTTAAGGTTACTTAGCATCATAGCCTTTATAACAACCCCTAAAATTATTTACTAACCTTAGATAAGAGAATTGGTTATATTCATTAGTAATGAAAGAATATTAATTGTTTATACCTCAATTTACAATTGAGGGTAAATTGGTCTTCACATAAATATTATTAAGATGTGTGGTCAGAATTAGATCAAAAATCCTAAAGAAACTTGGTTTCTGCACCACCCTAGTTCTAACAGAATTAGGAAAATCTTGTAATTAATTGCAAGGGCTGAAATTTATTAATTATTAAATAAATAATAATTATTTTTCTGAATAATTAATATTAAAATCATCATCTATGCCGCCCCTACCTAGGAGAGTGGCAAAGAAAATCAAACAGAAGCAGTTTCCTTTAATATTCCTGCATACTAGGGAGGCAAACAGTTAAAAAGGAAAGTTGCTTGTCATCTACCCATGAGATGGAAAATACTTCATGGACTTAATAATAAGGCCCAAAGTCGTCTCCCATGTAGAGAAGAGGCCGCCCTCCTCCCTGATGAAAGTTATTTTTCTCTTCCTGCAGGAAGGAGGCAGAGAGCTAAAGTTTGTCAGCAAGAGAAACATCTACGCACGTGAGAGAGGCATGAGATTTTCAAACCTCACACCTCCTCAATATAGTCGACCTAACATAGTGGAGGAATTGACTAGCCCTTTTCCCCTCCTCGGGAGGCGAAACTGCAACTTTGCATTTTGTTCAATTAAGGATAAAATAGTAAAATTGACCAATTGAAGGGGCTAGAGGCTGCGATTTCGACCAAAAAGCATACCATGATGATCCTTGAGCTATGTAGATCATCTTGGTAAAGTTTCACCCTATTCTGACATCGGTATAAAAACTTATACCCGTTTTTCAGTTAAGGACATTCTGGGAGTGAAACCAAATTCACTATGATAGAGAGCTCGAATTCACTTGAGACTTTTTCCATAGTCTTATGGAGATAATCTAAGCCTACTGGTGAAATTTTGGTTTATTCCGAGATCGTTTGCAACTTTTGTATTCTTTTCAGTTAAGGACATGTGGCTTTCTCACCCCGGTTTAAGCCATTTTCTTAACTAATTGTTATTTTCATGATTTGAAGAGCTAAGTATGATTAATCATAAGTAATTTTGTGGCCTTAGTGTTCAAAGTCCAATTCATGATGTCAGTAGGCCACTACTTAGTCAAATTAGCTGATTTCTGTACAAAAGAAGCAACGAAGGCATGCTGAAGTGTGATAGGAAGAAGGAAGAATTATCCATCAACCACCCAGGAGGAAGATTTCCATCTCCCATCCAAGAGAGTGGCGCCCTAGCATCTACTTTTCCCTCTCCCCAGTAGTTGGAAGCAATCAGAAGAAGAAAGAAGTTTCACTGCACCTTCCTGGAGGCTGTCATCTACCTAGGAGGAGGAATTCGCCTTCTTCAGCAAGTCGAGCCCATTAAATGCCAAAGCCCATGCCACCCCCTATATAAAGGGAGGCCATTCCAAGGTTTCAGGCAGATTCCGCATCTCAAACATTTCTCCCGAGAAATTAAAAATCAGTTCCTGAAGCTACAAACTTGCTCCGCGCAAAAAACCAAGCTCCTTGCTTATTTTCTCTCTGGCTCTGCGCCATTTTCACTCTTGTTCATCACGAGTTCTTACGCGTTCATCATATTTTTCTTGTTTAGATCTTGTCTCTGGACATCCAAACACTCTTTTAGTGTTTCTCTCTTGTTTCAATCTTGTCTCCGGACACAAAAACACTGTACACTTGTTTCTCTCTCAGAAATAACAAATCAAATTGTTATTTTCTTTTCAATTTCAATTGTAATCAAAGAAGATCTCCCAGATCTGATCCAGTTAGAGAAAGGCCAGTTATGAAGAATAGTTTGTATGGATCCAATGATTTAAATGCTCCAGTGTGACTTTGATCCAGTCCCCACAATCGCTCTGATCTTTTAATCTGCTGCTCCGCGCTTCAGATCCAGTTTTTACAACCTCTTTGTCAATTTCAGCAAATTGACTGGGACGCCCCTATGCTGTCATAAAGAATTCTCCACGAAAACTCTAGCAAGAGATTTTTGGCGCAACATCTCTTTTTGGCACGCCTGGTGGGACAAGTACAAATACTCTCCCTCTCTGTGGCGTCCTCCCCTCTTTCTGTTTCTCTACCTAGTCGGCGATCCCCGGCTTCTCTTCTCCTAGTCTCTCAGCAAGGTTTCCGCCTCACTCAAAGGTCCAAACCAACTTACTCTCCTTGACGCTTGTAGCAGGAGAAGATAGCAGATCTCTCCTCCTCCAACGCCTCAGGGTATATTTTCTTTACTTTTTCTTTTCTTTTCTTTACTTTCTAAGTTCTACCAAGTGGCAAACATGCCGCCTAAGGTTGATGAAGGCAGATCTAGCCATGGCATGCAAACTAGAAGCAAAAACGTGGTTGATCATTCACAGTTACCTTTAGAGTCTGATTCAAAGATCTTGCTGCAATATCTCACTGAAGCCATGAATGAAATTTCTTTGGCACATGAGTAGAGGAGCAGCAGCTTATGAGATCTATGGATTAGATGAATAGATCTCATGACCAACTTAAGGAAGCTAATGACTCTTTTAAGGAGCAGATGATTCAAGATCGTGAGAACATCTTAACTCAAATTGGTCAAGTAGAAGATAAACTCGGGGGACAGATCCAACAAGTAGCCCAAGATCCGAGGCAAGTTAACCTCCCTGCACTTCTCCCTCCACCTGTGGCGCCACATGTCCCTAATGGTGCCAATCAGGTGAGATTTCCACCTCAAGTGGAAGTGGTTGGTAATAACAACTTATCACCTCCTAGGGAGGGAGCGGTGAGAGGTGAGAATGAAGCTGATCTCATCCCAGGACACCAGGAGGCAGCAGATCACGCCCTTGACAATGTGGAAGAGGAAATCAACCCTGTTGGTCCTCGAGTTGTAGCCTATGTACCACCTCATGTGAGGAATGGTAATGGCAATGGCGTAAGGAATGGTCATCAATGCCATCCTACTCAACGCCATCCACCTCAAGTTTTTGATGTACAAGGTCCAGTCAATCAGAACCACATCAGGGAGATGATTGAAGATATGATTGGCCCAGCCTACAGGAGAGTAGGCAGGCCATCTTTCCAGAAGCCTTATCCTGAGGAGTATGATAGAATCTATCCTCTACCTCGTGGGTACAAAGTCCCTGACTTCACAAGCTTCTTTGGCACCTCTAGTGAGCAGACAACTCTGGAGCACATTGCTCGCTTCACTGTACAGTGTGGAAAAGCTAATTCTGGCTACCACAAGTTTCTCCTGTTTCCTAACTCTGTCACAAGAGCAGCTTTTACTTGGTACATCAACCTACCACCCAACTCAGTGAGAACTTGGGAGGAGATGGAAAGGTTGTTCCATACACAGTTTTACAGAACTGAACCTGATGTCTCCATGGCTGATCTATCACACCTTTACCAAAAGAAAGGGGAGTCAGCTGAGGAGTACTTAGCTCGATTCAAGAAGCTAAGGAATAGGTGTTGCACACCTCTCCATGAGATAGAGTTTGTGCGTCTAGCTCAGAATGGACTTGACATAGAACTTCGAAAGAAGTTCGAAGGAGTTGACTTCAGAGACGTCTTTGAGATGTCAACCAAGGTGACAAGATATGAGACTCTTCTAAGGGAAGAGAATGAAAGAAGAAGTTCATCTTATGGCACTTACTATCAAGAGCCAAACTTTGAACTTGGAATAGCTGAGGTCAAGGCAAATCGGCCTATTGAGTGTCCATGTCTGGTAAAGGCTGGAGTGGGACACCCTCAGACCCAGGAGAGGTTTGCTGCTATGTTCTAGAGACAAGCAGAGAAGAACCTTATGATGGAAGCAAGACTTATTCATTTGACACCTCAAAAACAAATAAAGTCTTTGATTTCCTACATAAGTCTGGTATGATCAAGTTTCCACCTGGACATGTCCTTCCTTCACCTGGGGACATCAAAGGGAGAGAGTACTGCAAGTACCATGACTTCTGGAGACATCCAACCAACAATTGTACTGTGTTCAAGAACATAGTAAAAGAAAAGATAGAAAAGGGAATCCTGAAGTTCCCTGAGGCGCCTAAGAAGGACATGGGAGTTGACAAAAATCCTTTCCCAGCTCCTATACACATGGTCACATTCAACCTCCCAAAGGATGGACAGCTGGCCAGTAAGGAGAAGGAAAAGGGATAAACAACCCCAAAGAGGGCGACTTTGGCTCCAAGTACCTCCTTGGTAGCCAACCCTCAACATGAAGGTAAGTTTTATCACCACTCTGTTAAAGTCAAGTTGGTTGATAAAACTAAATCTAAGACTCTGGGTGTTCATTCAGATCGGCCTTGGTATTCAAACACGGCCGCTGACAGGCTAAAGGCACCAAGGAGGATACTGGAACTTTTCTCATCTGAGGATGAGGAAGAACCTGTGGAACATCTTGATACCTCTTCTAGGAAGAAGGTTCAAAAAAAGTTGGAATTTTCATCAATGACTCCACTCCAGAAGAAAGAGAAAAGCAAGGCAAATCACACTCCTAACTCGGGGGGCAAGCCAGAAGCTTCTCTTCCTCCTCGTAAGCAGAGCAAATGGGAATATGGAGAGTCATCATCAAGGGTGGCGCCATCTTCCCATCATCCCAGCTCATCTACCTATCACAAGGTGCAGAGATCTTCCAAGAGAGAGCATGATCAACCATAAGTTGAGAGTCATTCTAAGTCCTTTCCCAAGAGGACTAAGCGTGAAATTAGACCATGGTTGGATCACAAGAAGGAAGAATATCGCCATGTAGCTGTGAGAAAGGAAATGAAGCTGAGAAGTGACCATGCACGACCAAGGATGGTCAAGCCACCATCAAACACTCAAAAGGGTGTGTGGCGAAAAGTGCAACATCCCAAGTACCCTATTCAAAAGAATAGAAAGACTTGGAGAAGATGAGAACTTCGAAGAAGAGCAAAAGCTCGAAATGAAGAAGTATTTGATACCATGCAAGTTGATGAGAGTGGAAATGAACCTTCAAAGGACTCACCACCTACCAACAAGATGGATGTATCCCTCATGGACCTAGTAGACATGGGAGTGAAGCTGTGCAAGGAGAAAATTCTTTCTAAAGAAGCAAAACTCAAAGCAAAAGCTCTTGAGCTAAGTAAGAAGGAAGTTGAACTCCAAGATCGAAGGCAACCCTTAATTGATATAGTCTATGGCAATGAAGATTATTCTTGCCAAGAACTAGCAGATAAGGGCGCCATCAATGAGGAAGCAGTCCTTGCCTATAGAAGACTAGCCATGAGAGCATTCGCCATAGGAGATGAAGATGAAGAGGATGATGACTTCGAAATTCGTAGTATTGACAATGACTCATACTACAATAGATTTCCTTATGAAGCTTTGTCTAGAACGCTTGAAGATTGGCCACCACATGAGGCCACTCAAGACTTACTCCACATCTCAGAGAACATGCCACCATGGCAAATATCAATTTTGCTTGAAAAAACAAAGTTAGATAAGGAAAGGAAAGATTTTGAAGCTGAGAGGATAGAACATATCAAAGCTGAAAATATTCTCTTCGAAAGACAAGAAGCCATAGATGATGCCACTCGACAACTCCTTAGGAGGGTCATCATTGAAGAGCTCAACATGAAGGTAGACAAGACCCCAAGAGACCAAGATGAAAGTCTATGGACTCCACACTGGGAAGATAATGGCGCCACTCACATGGAGGATGCCATACCAACTCCATCTAATCAGAACATGTGTGATGAGAGTTTGGGAGAAAAGCATGTCGCCATGAGTGAAGAGGAAACATTAGCTGCTGAGGACTTTGACAATAAATCTGTTGATTCAATGGCCTTTGAACAGTTCATGGTTAATCTTAACCATACTACCCTCACTCTACCATGCACATTTGCTGCTTAGCTAAAAGAGCGAGTGGAATCATTTGAACCCCCTTTCACCAGGAGAGTGGAGATGTCATTGAGATCCCCTCAGGAAAGGAAGACTCAGGGGGCAACAACTCAGATGATGCTAAAACAATGATCGTCACCAAACCTGATGAAACAAACACTTGCCACATCAAGCCTTTGTATATCAAGGCTCATGTTGATGGCATCCCAATCAACAGGGTACTTGTTGATAATGGTGCAACGGTGAATCTTATTCCCTACTCATCATTGAAAAAGCTATGCAAGTGCATTGATGACTTGATCAAGTCAGAAGTCACTGTAAGTGATTTCTCTGGCAACATCAAGAAGACAAGAGGCATACTGCCTGCCCAGCTGACCATTGGGTCAAAAACGTCCTTCTCTGCCTTCTTTGTAATTGATTCCTCATCAACTTACAACATGCTACTTGGTAGAGATTGGATTCATTCTAACTGGTGTGTCCCATCATCTTTACACCAACTACTGATGTTTTGGAATGGCACTGAAGTTGAAGTGGTCAAGGCTGACAACAGACCATTCAAAGTTGAATCCAATGCAGTAGATGTGAGGTTCTATGATGGAACTACTGGACCCATCAGGTTCATGGGTCAGGACAAGTATGGCCGGCCATACCCTTTCATCTCTACTGGAGAAGTCAAACAAGAAACTGAAATAGGTTATGGAAAATTTTGTGCGGCCCGATGCTTTGATCCCCTTCAAGCCGCTTCCATGTGCTCCCATCATAGAGGAGGTCCCATGAGTACACAACCCAGAGAGGTTGTGTTGGCCAACGACATCTTAAAGAAGTTGTCGACCTTGGCCTAGGAAATGAAACTCCAAAGCTTAGAGGACTCAACCGCCCCATCAGCTAATGCGGCCTTTCAAAGTGCAGAAGACACACAAGATGAGATCACCATGGAAGAACTCGACCATGCTCCCATGAAATTAGACGATCTCAAGGCTGAGGTACAAGATCCTTTACTTGAAGTGAATCTTGGTACTAAAGAAAAGCCTAGGCCGACCTACATAAGTCAGTTTTTGGCTGAAGAAGACAAGCCACGCTTTGTAGCCTTGTTAAAGGAGTACAAAGATTGTATCGTTTGGGACTATGACGAAATGCCTGGCTTAAGTCGTGATTTGGTGGAACATCGCCTACCAATCATTGAAGGATACCATCCCTATCAACAACCTCCTAGAAGGATGGCTAATGATGTCATCCTTAAGGTTAAAGAGGAAGTTGAAAGGCTCCTTAAAGCAAGGTATGTAGAATGGATTTCAAACATAGTTCCTGTGATTAAAAAGAATGGTAAGATCAGGGTGTGTGTTGACTTTCGTAACTTGAATTCAACCACCCCTAAAGATGAATATCCTATGCCTGTTGCAGACTTACTGGTAGATGGAGCCGTCCAACATCAAGTATTATCCTTCATGGATGGGCACAGTGGCTACAACCAGATCTACATAGCAGAGGAGGATGTTCCAAAGACAGCTTTTCGCTGTCCAGGTGCAATCGGTACTTTCGAGTGGGTAGAGTCATGCCCTTTGGACTAAAAAATGCCAGTGCAACCTACCAAAGAGCCATGAATGCCATCTTCCATGACATGATTGGAAAATTTATGGAGGTATACATAGATGATTTTGTGGTTAAGTCACACAACCACCTTGACCACATTGATCATTTAAGGCGCTCATTTGAAAGAATGAGACAACATGGCTTGAAAATGAATCCATTGAAATGTGCTTTCGGTGTTGGTGCAGGTAACTTCCTTGGATTTTTGGTTCATCAACGAGGTATCGAGATAGACCAAAACAAGGCAAGAGCCATCATACAGGCTAAACCGCCCACTTCTAAGAAGGAGCTTCAATGTTTCCTTGGACAAGTCAACTTCTTACGAAGATTCATCTCCAAC
The DNA here is from genome assembly GCA_001974825.2 of Corchorus olitorius. Lineage (NCBI taxonomy): Eukaryota > Viridiplantae > Streptophyta > Magnoliopsida > Malvales > Malvaceae > Corchorus > Corchorus olitorius. Next base: position 21,799 of record AWUE01019735.1, on the reverse strand, counting down.
ACTGCTGGAAAGACCAAGGCATTTTCACCACTGTTGAAGTTGAAAGACAAGGAAGAATTTCAATGGAACGACAATCATCAAGAAGCTTTTGAGGCCATCAAGAAGTACTTAGCTTCGCCTCCTGTATTAGTTCCTCCTAAGAAGAATAAAACCTTGTACCTATATGTCGCAGCCACTACGTCTTCTATAGGATGTTTGTTGGCTCAAGGCTTAGGAAAAGGGAAGGAACAAGCAGTGTACTGCTTAAGTAGGACTCTTACTGATGTAGAAACTCGGTATAATCCTATTGAGAAGCTATGTTTGTCACTCTACTTTGCAGCAATAAAACTTAGACACTACATGCTCTACTTTGGTGTCTGTGTTATTTCAAAAATTGACTTAGTAAAATACATGCTATCTCGACCTCTCCTTAAAGGCCGACTAGGCAAGTGGTGCCTAGCACTCTCTGAATTCAATTTCAAGTATATACCTCAAAAGACAGTGAAAGGGCAAGCTATTGCTGACTTCCTAGCCGATCACCCATGCTTAGACTTGGGAGAAGAGTTTGAAGACTCACACTTTGTCATGGAGGTATCCTTAATACCATGGGTACCTGAGTTTGATGGTTCTAGCACCGCCAACTCAGCAGGTGTATGAATTGTAATCACCTCCCCTGATGATGACTATACCATGATGTCATTTCACTTAGACTTTGATTTTACTAATAATCAAGCTGAGTATGAGGTACTTATCATTGGTTTAGAGTTACTCAGGGAGATGCAAGTATCCACAGTACACATCAAAGGTGATTCTCTGTTGGTAATTAACCAACTTACTAGAGAATTCAATTGCACAAGTCCATCATTGTTATCCTACTATGCAGTGGCAGTGCAATTGTTAGAGAAGTTTGATGATGTACGAGTAGAACATGTCCCCAGGCATAAAAATGAATCCGCAAATGTTGCTACACAACTTGCATCTGGCCTTACATTCCAAGATGATATTTGGAAAAATGTGGTGAATGTTGAGAGGAGGAGCATGCCTTCAACATTTACTAGGGACAATGTGTTTGAAGCGTCCAACCTAGTACACAGGCTTGATGATTGGCGCCAGCCATTCCTTGACTATCTCCAAAATCCATCAATAAGAGTTAGTATGAGGATAAGGACTTTGGCTGTGCACTACACTATCTTAGACGGATCTTTGATGAGATGTCTAGATCATGAAGAAGCTAAGAAAGTCATCAAGGATGTACATGAAGGCTTATGTGGTGCACATCAAGCTGGCAGGAAGATGAGATGGCTAATACGCCGTCATGGCTTTTATTGGCCAACCATCATGAAAGACTGCATGGACTTCGCCAAAGGTTGTCAAGCTTGTCAAAAGTATGGTCCTATATGGAGACTTCCATCAGAAGAGCTACACTCTATAATAAAGCCTTGGCCATTCAGAGGATGGGTAATTGATCTTATTGGAAAGATCTACCCACCAGCCAAGGGAGGTGTCTGCTTTATTATAGTTGCCACAGATTACTTCACCAAGTGGGTGGAGGCAAAACCTCTGAATGGCATAGCTCATAATGACATCAAGAAATTTATCAAGGAACACATCATCTACCGCTTTGGGATCCCAGAAACTCTCACTACCGATCATGGTACTAACTTTGATGGTGAGATCATAAGGAGTCTGGAGGAAAATTTTGGCATGAAATTCACTAAGTCCATGCCATACTATGCGCAGGCTAATGGACAGGCCGAAGCTTCTAACAAAGTGATGATAGGCATCATAGAAAAAATGATAAAAGACAAACCTTCTAAATGGGATAAACTCTTACCTAAGGCTCTATGGGAATATCGAATGTGTCAACGCTCAAGTACTGGTGTGAATCCATTTAGCCTCACCTATGGTCATGACGCGATGGTTCCTATGGAACTTTTGGCTAAGTCAGCCAGAGTTGCATTCCAAAACAACTTGCAGTGGTATGACTACAATGATGCCATGATGATTGAGCTTGAAGACCTTGACTCTGAAAGGTTGGATGCTTTAAATCACCTGGAAGCACAGAAAAAGAAGGCAGAAAGAAGTTATAACAAGAAAATTCGTAGACGAAGTTTCATCGAAGGCGAACTAGTGTGGAAAGCTTTCTTGCCTCTTGGTTCTAAAAAATGTGGAAAGTGGTCTCCCAAGTGGGAAGGACCGTTCCATATCAAGAAAGTACTTAAGAATGACGCCTACTGGTTAGAGACTGAAGATGGTGATTCCCATAGAAAGTTCATCAATGGGCGCTATTTGAAGAAGTACTATCCAACTGCATGGGAGGCAAAGTCTGATCCAAATCCTGAATTTGACATGGAAGAGGAGTTAGACAGTGTGGCTATGACTCAACTCACAGCCACATGCTTCACTGAAGTATAAGACTTATACGCTTTGTGGACTTAGCCACCCCAATTGCATTCTTGTGGCTTTAAAAATAAAACAAATATTTTTATTACTTATGAAGTAATAAAAATTTCAATTTTTTGCCAATAACCATATGTGTGGCGAAAATTGGAAGAAAAATAAGAAAATTCCATCACTAAAATTTTACAAGTGTTGTGGAATTTAAATTTTTTCAAAATTTGGCCCTAGTTAAAAGAGGGAGGCCGAATTTCTCAAGTAAGTTGGGTTTATTGCCGAAAATTCCTAAGTATTATTGGCAATCTAACCCCAAAAAAGAAATTCTAAGGATTTAATCTTTGTGATTCTAGTCATAAGACCAAAAGATTAAATTGACAAAGGATTTTGTTTAAGTTAGATGGCTAAAATAAATAAAGGCCACTAATATTAAAGTTGGCTAAAAATTCATTTCCACCAATCTAAAACAAAACTTCAACTTGTTTGAAAAGTGAAAATGAAAACAAAATTCTAAATCACTCTCCTTCTTTCTCCTCTTCAGCAGTCTCAGGGGGAAAGGTCTCAGGAATGAGTGATCTCCATACTTCAAACTCTCTATCCATGCTATCCAACAAAGATTTGAAGAAGTCTCTCTCAGCAACAGCAGCTAGATAATCATCTTTCTCCTTGAGAAGGATGCCGGTCTCACAATAGATTTCTTCACACTTGTACGTCACGTCTCTTGGCGAGTTTGGCTTTCTCAAGCTGAAGAGCTTTCACCTTCACTAGGTGATCATTGATTTCATCATCAATAGTCAACTCCCTCTCAAAAGGCGCCACAGAATGGTATAAGGTCGTAGCCTTGTCATCCAAGGTCCTCTGGCGAGCCTTGTATCTTTTCTGCTTCTCATTGAATTCATCAAAGTAGCTCTGAGTTTGATTATACCTTGTAAGGAAAGCATCAAACAATCTTGCAAAATATTTTCAGAATTGAGCTTCATCTTCCTCAATTTCGAGGGAACGTGACCAGGTCTGAGCATGAGAATAGATGACTTCCTTCTGGGTAGGAAGAATGGCTGCATCCGCTTTCAAAGTAAACTTGCAAAGTTCATCATTAGCTTCTTTAAGCTGTGCATCAGAAGGAACCTTAGCAACATCTCCTGAGGAGACTTCATGATCCATTGGCAGAAGTTTGGAAGTGTATTCCTTGAGGACCTTGCATCTTTGGAGGAGAGGGGCGTCAGCCGGGATAGGAGGAAGTACCGAAGATGGAGTTGTCATTGAAACAGGAGATGCGGCAATGGGAAGAGAATTTTCAACTTCTACATTCCTATATGCTGCCTCACTGACCAGAACAGGCATGGACATTGGAAGGATGGCTCCAGTGGTATCCTCAGAACATACTCCATGAGGATTGGAAACTATATTTTCCAAATCATTCATAAAATCTTTCCCACCTGTTTGCCCTGAAAAATCTATGTCACCCAAAGAAAAATTGTCTTCAAGAAGAAAGGATGCGGCCATATCTAGAGCCGAACCTGTTGATGAAGAAGGGACATCTCCTTGATCCACGTAGGTGACATGATTGAGTGAAACATCTGGCGAGCAGGGAGACGAAACCCCATCCAGTGGTTCACTCGTGGTCTTCTGAGGAGGTGCATTCTAACTACTGGGTTCAGAATGAGACACTTCCATCAAATCGCCAGAAGTAAAACCACCAGACTTCGAAATAACTTTCTTCTTCTTCGAAGTAGAAGGTTCTGAAAGATCTTTCTCACGAGATGGAGCAACACGTTTCTGTATTGTTTGCTTTGTCATTTTGTTGGCATCCCTCTTAGGAGGCGCGAAAGCATCACCTGAGAAAGCAAAGTTAGTAAAAAACTTAAACTATAAATTAAAAAGTTTAAGTAACAGAAATTACCAGGTGGAAAGTGAAGTCTTGCAGCAATGTGAGAAATATCCTCACTACCAATTTTCCTCCATATCTCTGACCACCAAGTGACAAAATTTGGAGTGGCCTCAGATGCGAAAGGAGGAATGATGAATTCAGACTCTTGCCTTTGTTTTTCAGCACATTCATGACATCTCACGAAGAAAGCTTTCTCAAGAACCCAAGGTCTTATGTGACAACACTTGTTCCTTAAGAAGTGAGGAGGTGAAGGGATTTGCTGTGTGAACCCAAGTTGTCTACCTAGTAGAGGGGGAAAATATGTTTCAAACCCAGGTTTGACTCTCCCATCTACTTCAACGCCAAAACAAAGGTCAATGGGCAGGCAAAAGTTTCTCCATGCTTGTTTCACAACATATGCACTCTCGTTGGTAGGTGTTTCTTGGAACCATGAAGGGCCAAAATGCCGCCGATAGTATAGGAAGAACTCTTGATCTTTCAGATTCCATAAGGAGTGGAAGACATTGTTCACATTATTGTTGATATGAACAAGCCCACTATATAGATCACCATAGCATCGAGTGATGAGGGTAGCTGCATGACAAGTAGGAGATAACTAAGGAAAATACATCCAAGCCCACACTTGAAGAATCCACAAAGGACCATGAGTACCTTTGTCGACACTCTGAGTGATGTTATAGAAGCCACGATAAAGGTTCCCCAACACGAACTGACCGAGAGCTAGTCTCTTCCCTGAGGCCATGAGCTTAACAAGGTGGAGGTACTCAGCAAGGCAGGCACGTGAAGGAGGACAAACAACAAACTTGGAGATCAGGCATAGCATGAAGGTCGTGATCTCTCTAGCCTCAAGGGGAGCATAAGTCGGTTTTGCATACTCAGAGATAAACTTGTTGAAGTAGAGTTTGTCGCTAAAAGGGATAGAGTAAAGCAAATCCTCGGCTTCATCAAGGGGAGTGGTGTAGGAAACCCATTCACCGTTTACAGGGAGGCCTGTAATTGCTGCTATGTCAAGGAGAGTTACTGACATTGGCCCACATGGGAGATGGAAGTAATTTCAACACCTGTTCCAAAAGGAACTGAGAGCAGCAAGCAAGGCGCCATCATAGGAGATTTCTTGCTTCGATAACAAGACAAATGATAATAAGTCTTGTTCATGTAATTTTTTCTCGCGATGCATGACTATTCGGTCCACCCAGGCACACCACTCCGTTGGACAATAGGCCCATGACTGGATTTTCTTAACCCACTTGCGGAAATCATAGTCATATCCTTGAAGAGGAAGCAGGCCACCTCGATGCAGTGGAAAGCAGTCATTCATCTCAGTTGAAGGGAAACCAGTGAAAAAAGGGGCAAGTGCATCTTTAGGAAACTCAATCTCATAATAAGACTTAGTAACAAGTCTCTTCATAAGATCAAGAGTTCTCTCCTCTTCAGAAGATGCTACAAGTTTTCTTACAAAAATTAACAAAGTTGTTAGTACACAATTTTGTTAATAAGTTGGTGAAAATAAATATTTTTACCACCTTAAATTTATTCCATAATTTTATTTCTTGGGAAAAATATTTATTATGGCTGCCAAAAATAATTATGGTAATATTTTTAAGTAAATAAAATTAATTTTTGGCCTTAAAAATTATACAAAGGCCGAAAATATAAACTTACATGCCATACAAGTTGTAATTTTTCAACTAAGGTCATGGTATGCTAAAATTCAAGGTTTTGGTAAATTAAGTTCTATACTTATGAAATTCAACTTAATTATGCCTAAACCTAATATTTAATTTTTGGCTAAGTAAATTAATTTGGCCAAAATTAACAAAACTACCCTAATCCAATAAGCATGCCGCCCAAATTGCAAAAATTGCAATTAAGGCCGCGGCATGCTAGGGTTTTCTTAGGACATCAAATTGGGTTCTATACTTATGAAATTAAACCTAATTTCATGTACTTAGGGCCTGATTTAATGTGAATTATTGGCTAAAAACATCAATTTGGCCGAAACCCTAGGATTATGGGAGTGATTGAGTGCCGCCCAAATTACAATTTGTGCAATTTAGGCCACGACACTCTAGAGTTTCTAAATTCTTCAAATTAAGGTTGATATCTATGAACTTTAACCTAATTTGATGTAGTTTAATTAACTTAACCCTATGAATTTTTGGCCAATTAAATCAATTTGGTCAAAAATCCCAAAATCCTAAAACCCTAGGGACTAAATTGAATGCCGCCAAAATTGTCGAGAAATTTTGCAAAGTGAGCCGCGGCATGATAGGGTTTATGGTCCTTGTCCAATTAGGTTTAAGGTTCATCCAATCCTAACCTAATTTCATGAGGAAAACATTCAATCCTAATCCAATTTGGCTAATTCAAAGTCCTAAACCTAATAGGATTTGTAATTCTAGCCAAATAAGGCCAAAAATTGCGCCTAGGGTTGCAAAATTGTGAGTCGACAATAACAGCCCCTATTCCCACGAAATTGACATGATTTCATGCCATGTAATCCCCAATTTCATGAAGCAACATGTCAATTTAAAGATCTATGGCAAAAATTAAGTCCTAGGCCTAAAACTATGTAGTTTTTACTAAGGATTTTTGCCAATTTCTTCACCAAATTGATTTGATTTCTAAATCAAATTTGTACTCAAAATTCCAGCAGCCATATTACACAAAAATCATCACTAAAGATGACCTAATCATGGCAAATTGTGCTAGGGTTGGTGGCATAAAGGAAATTGATGAACTTAAGTGCAAAAATTAAAAGTTCATGAAGCAATTACCTTGATTTTGTGCCGATTTGGGATCAACCACCATGGACTTGAGCTTTGCCCTTGCTTGAGTCGAATTGGGGCTGCCATCATGGGAGTTTGATTCGAATTGCTTGATCCTTGCCAAGGATTTGGAAGCCTCCAAGAACAAGGAGCCGCGGCTTGAATTGCTTGGCATATGAGAAGATTTTTGTTGATGATTCTTGTTGTTACCTTGATCTTTGGAAGCCATTAAATCTTGAAAAGTTGCTGTATTTTTTCGGCTAAGTATGGTACTAAAGGAGGGTGTCGACGTTGGCTAGGAAAAAGAGGATGAATTTTGGCTCAAAACCAATTTCCTTATATACAAGCTCAAATCCTTTTAATTCAAGGACTTAAGATTGGGGGGGCATTGTTTATACCTCAATTTACAATTGAGGGTAAATTGGTCTTCACATAAATATTGTTAAGATGTGTGGTCAGGATTAGATCAAAAATCCTAAAGAAACTTGGTTTCTACACCACCCTAGTTCTAACAGAATTAGGAAAATCTTGTAATTAATTGCAAGGGCTGAAATTTATTAAGTATTAAATAAATAATTATTATTATTTCTGAATAATTATTATTAAAATCATCATCTATGCCGCCCCTACCTAGGAGAGTGGCAAAGAAAATCAAACAGAAGCAGTTTCCTTTAATATTGCTGCTTGCTAGGGAGGCAAACAGTAAAAAAGGAAAGTTGCTTGTCATCTACCCATGAGATGAAAAATACCTCATGGACATAATAATAAGGCCCAAAGTCGTCTCCCATGTAGAGGAGAGGTCGCCCTCCTCCCTGATGAGAGTTATTTTTCTCTTCCTGCAGGAAGGAGGCAGAGAGCTAAAGTTTGTCAGCAAGAGAAACATCAACGTACGTGAGAGAGGCATGAGATTTTCAAACCTCACACCTCCTCAATATAGTCGACCTAACATAGTGGAGGAATCGCCTAGCCCTTTTCCCCTCCCCGGGAGGCGAAACTGCAACTTTGCATTTTGGTCAATTAAGGACAAAATAGTAAAATTGACCAATTGAAGGGGCTAGAGGCTGCGATTTCTACCAAGGAGCATACCATGATGATCCCTTAGCTATGTAGATCATCTTGGTAAAATTTCACCCTATTCTGACATCGGTATAAAAACTTATGCCCGGTTTTCAGTTAAGGACATTCTGGGAGTGAAACCAAATTCACCATGATAGAGAGCTCGAATTAACTTGATATTTTTTCCATAGTCTTATGGAGATAATCTAAGCCTACTGGTGAAATTTTGGTTTATTCCGAGATCGTTTGCAACTTTTGCATTCTTTTCAGTTAAGGACATGTGGCTTTCTCACCCCGGTTTAAGCCATTTTCTTAACTAATTGTTATTTTCATGATTTGAAGAGCTAAGTATGATTAATCATAAGTAATTTTTTGGCCTTAGTGTTCAAAGTCCAATTCATGATGTCAATAGGCCACTACTTAGTCAAATTAGATGATTTCAGCACAAAAGAAGCAATGAAGGCATGCTGAAGTGTGATAGGAAGATGGAAGAATTATCCATCAACCACCCAGGAGGAAGATTTCCATCCCCATCAAAGAGAGTGGCGCCCTAGCATCTACTTTTCCCTCTCCCCAATAGTTGGAAGCAATCAGAAGAAGAAAGAAACTTCACTGCACCTTCCTAGAGGCTGTCATCTACCTAGGAGGAGGAATCGGCCTTCTTCAGCAAGTCGAGCCCATTAAATGCCAAAGCCCATGCCGCCCCCTATATAAAGGGAAGCCATTCCAAGGTTTCAGGCAGATTCCGCATCTCAAACATTTCTCCTGAGAAATCAAAATCCTGCTCCTGAAGCTACAAACTTGCTCCGCACAAAAAACCAAGCTCCGTGCTTATTTTCTCTCTGGCTCTGCGCCATTTTCCTTTTGTTCATCACGAGTTCTTACTCGTTCATCATATTTTTCTTGTTTAGATCTTGTCTCAAGACATCCAAACACTCTTTTAGTGTTTCTCTCTTGTTTCAATCTTGTCTCCGGACACAAAAACACTGTACATGTGTTTTTCTCTCAGAAATAACAAATCAAATTGTTATTTTCTTTTCAATTTCAATTGCAATCAAAGCAGATCTCCCAGATCTGATCCAGTTAGAGGAAGGCCCTGTTATGAAGAATAGTTTGTATGTATCCAATGATTTAAATACTCTGGTGTGACTTTGATCAAGTCCCCACAATCGCTCTGATCTTTTAATCTGCTGCTCCGTGCTCCAGATCCAGTTTTTTACAACCTCTTTGTCAATTTCAGCAAATTGACTGGGACGCCCCTATGCTGTCATAAAGAATTCTCCGCGAAAACTCTAACAAGAGATTTTTGGCGCAACATTAATATTACTAGGGGATGTAAGGTTGCTGAGTATAACGTTGCCGAACTTTTACCCTAAACTTTAGATGATAATATCGCTAACATTCATTAGTAATGAAAAATTACCATTATTATTAGGGATGTAAGGTTGCTGAATTTGTTAACAACATCATTTTCTTTTTCAATAACCTTTATAACCTTTTTTTTAAACCTTAGATAAGAAAATTGGTTATATTCATTAGTAATGAAAGAATATTGTTGAGTTTGTGATAGAATCTTATTTCTTTCTAACCTTTATAGCTTTAAAAAAAATCTTAGATAAAAAAAAATTGTAACCAAAATTACTATGGATATTATGAGGTTACTAAATTTCTTGATAGCACTATAGCTATTTCTATAACATTATAAACTTTTTTAGCACCTTTAAAATAAGAAAATTGGTAACCTTCAATTTTATTTTTATAAAGTTATTGTTAATACCTCAATTTACAATTGAGGGTAAATTGGTCTTCACATAAATATAATTAAGATGTGTGGTCAGGATTAGATAAAAAATCCTAAAGAAACTTGGTTTCTGCACCACCCTAGTTCTAATAGAATTAGGAAAATCTTGTAATTAATTGCAATGGCTGAAATTTATTAATTATTAGATAAATAATAATTATTTTTTAGAATAATCATCATTTATGTTGCCCCTACCTAGGAGAGTGGCAAAGAAAATCAAACAGAAGCAGTTTCCTTTAATATTGCAGTCTACTAGGGAGGCAAACAGTAAAAAAGGAAAGTTGCTTACCATCTACCCATGAGATGAAAAATACCTCATGGACTTAATAATAAGGCCCAAAGTCGTCTCCCATGTAGAGGAGAGGCCCCCTCCTCCCTGATGAGAGTTATTTTTCTCTTCCTGCAGGAAGGAGGTAGAGAGCTAAAGTTTATCAGCAAAAGAAACAACTACCTACGTGAGAGAGGCATGAGATTTTCAACCTCACACCTCCTCAACATAGTTGACCTGAAATGGTGGAGAAATCGTCTAGCCCTTTTCCCCTCCCCGGGAGGCGAAACTACAACTTTGTATTTTGTTCAATTAAGGACAAAATAGTAAAATTGACCAATTGAAGAGGCTAGAGGCTGCGATTTGTACCAAGGAGCATACCATGATGATCCTTGAGCTATGTAGATCATCTTGGTAAATTTTCACCTTATTCTGACATCGGTGTAAAAACTTATGCCCGGTTTTCATTTAAGGACATTATGGGGAATGAAACCAAATTCACCATGATAGAGAGCTCGAATTCACTTGGAATTTTTTCTATAGTCTTATGGAGATAATCTAAGCCTACTGGTGAAATTTTGGTTTATTCCGAGTTCGTTTGCAACTTTTATATTCTTTTCTGTTAAGGACATGTGGCTTTCTCACCCTGGTTTAAGCCATTTTCTTAACTAATTGTTATTTTCATGATTTGAAGAGCTAAGTATGATTAAGTATGAGTAATTTCGTGGCTTTAGTGTTCAAAGTCCAATTCATGATGACAATAGGTCACTACTTAGTCAAATTAGTTGATTTCAGCACAAAAGAAGCAACGAAGGCATGCTGAAGTGTGATAGGAAGAAGGAAGAATTATTCATCAACCACCCAGGAGGAAGATTTCCATCTCCCATCCAAGATAGTGGCGCCCTAGCATCTACTTTTCCCTCTCCCCAGTAGTTGGAAGCAATCAGACGAAGAAAGAAACTTCACTGCACATTCCTGGAGGCTGTCATCTACCTAGGAGGAGGAGTTCACCTTCTTCAGCAAGGCAAGCCCATTAATTTCAAAGCCCATGCCGCCCCCTATATAAAGGAGGCCATTCCAAAGCTTCAAAGAAGATTCCACATCTCAAACATTTCCCAGAGAAATCACTCTTCTCAAAAAACCAGCTCCTGAAGCTACAAACTTGCTCCGCGCAAAAAACCAAGCTCCGTGCTTATTCTCTCTCTGGCTCTGCATCATTTTCCTTTTGTTCATCACGAGTTCTTACTCGTTCATCATATTTTTCTTATTTAGATCTTGTCTCAGGACACCTAAACACTCTTTTAGTGTTTTTCTCTTGTTTCAATCTTGTCTCTGGACACAAAAACAGTGCACATGTGTTTCTCTTTCATAAATAACAAATCAAATTGTTATTTTCTTTTCAATTTCAAATCCAATCAAAGCAGATCTCACAGATTTGATCCAGTTAGGAAGAACAAGTTGTCATGGATCCAATGATTTAAATGCTCCGGTGTGACTTTGATCCAGTCCCCACGATCGCTCTGATCTTTTAGTCTGCTGCTCCGCGCATCAGATCTAGTTTTTACAACCTCTTTGTCAATTTCAGCAAATTGACTGGCACGCCCTTATGCTGTCATAAAGAATTCTCCGCGAAAACTCTAGCAAGAGATTTTTGGCGCAACAGTTACTGAAACTACCTAGAATTTAAGCTTACTAAGTTTGTGGAAAGCATTATAACTATTTTGATAACTTTTATAGCTTTTTCAGTAATTTTAGATTACAAGTAGGTAAAATACTAAAAGTTAATTTAAAAAAAGTCTAATGCCATTAACAATTAAGATATGAGCAATGGAAAACAAGTTCGGTTTTATAAAATTAAAGTTACTCAAATTACTATGAAGATTACTGAATTCTTTGTTGACAGCCTCATAATTTTTTTTATAACCTTTATAACTTTTATAATAGCCTTAGATTAGAAAATTAATAACCTTCATTGTTGATAAAAGTTTAAATATAAGATTAATCATGGATTATACTGTAGTTTTTTTTTTTAATTTAAGGAGTGATATCTACAACAAATTTTGTTCTCTTGAAGTTAATAATTTTGGTTAAGAGATGTGAAATAAATGAGTTAATTAATTACACTTTACGAACTTCATTTTTTTTTCTTTTACTCAATGAGTGATACATTACCAAAAAAAAGTTCTTTCTTTGTTATAGTTGGAGAAAATAAATTACGCATTAAAAATTTCACTACGATTTATTTTCTTAAAAATTTCACTACTCTATTAGATTAAATCACATTTATCTTTTACAATTATGCGTAAAATTTGTAGCGTAATGATAAGAAATCAAATTTAGTTTTGCGAACAATTTGTATACTCACTTTCATACTTCTTCAAGTTGTATTAGGTTTAGTTACAATTCATACAAATTTGATTTACAGGTAATTAAGTCTGTGTCTGGCTAAGTTGTGAGATTTATCTTGGAGGATTGAAATTGTAAAATTAATTAGCATTGAGGTGCGGGATTAGAATGACACTAATAAGAATAAAACATGTTGAAATCTTCATGAAAGGCAAGGTTCAATAGAATAAAGAATATATTACTCCATATATATGATACATGTACAATAAAGTTGAAGTTAAATAAAAAGATTAAACTGTTAAAATTAAAAAGCTTTATTTTAAAAAAATTAAATTAAAAAGCTTTAGAAGTTATTAATGTTGAAGTTATAATCTTAATTTTTCATAACTTCTATAGTTTTTTAGTAATCGTATTAGATGTGAAAATTGGTAACCAGTGTAAGGTTACAAAATCAGATAATAGCATCTCAAACTTTTTTGTAACCATTGGGTTTTTTTAGTAATTTTAATTAGAAAATTAGTAGGTCTTTTCATTATTGATGAAAAGTTACAAAGCTTATTGCGAGTGTAAGTTTATTGGATTTATTAATAAAAACCTATATAAAATTTTTAGTAACCTCAGATAACAAAATTTGTAAATTACCTTTATTATTGATGAAAGTAAACTAAACTATTGAATTTATTGATAAAAGTATAGCATTTTTTCATGATCGGTATAGCTTTTTAAGTAATATTATATAAGAAGATTGGTAACATTCGTTATTACTAAAATGACTTAAAAAGTAAGTTAGTATTGTAACATTAATCTCAAATCTAAAGCTTTTTAGTAACTTTAAATAAGAAAATTTAGCGCCTTTAACATTGATGAAATGAAACTAAATTTTAGGATATAAGTTTTCATAATATAAGAAAACAATTTAGTATTTGTAAAATTTATAAAGTGATGAAGTATTATGTACATATATATTAAAAATTTTAAAAATTATTATTATTATTATTTTTGAGATAAGAATCATTTCTTGAAGAGACTGAGATTACAAACATACAGGAAGACGCGTACACCGCTACATGATTAGTTACATTACCAAAACGCTAATCTATGAGCCAACAAACCCCTTTCCCAACAAACAAACCCAATGAAATCTCATTACAATACAAATAAATCTCTATACCCAAACATCTAAATGAGAATTCAATCCAAACTAGAAACTATACTATAAATAAACTACCCATCTACCAAATAAAGCCAAATAAACAAACAAATTACAAACAAACTCACATTCCGTGAGAGTTGAAGCTAAGACCTCATGGTTTAGGTAAGAGTTGAACCTAAGACCTCATGGTCTAGGTAGGCTGGAATTAAGACTCCAGTACTCTACCATCAAGCCAAATGCCTGATGGCAATTATTATTACTATTAGTACATATAATAACCCAAAATGAAAATAATCAAATTTTAAAACTTTACAAAGCAATATATTTATTGACAACACTTCATTATATATTATATCTAAAATACCTTTAAAATCAAAAAAAAAAAGCTATCAGAAAGAAGGTTAAATTAGTTACACCGATGACGAAGATAAATTTTGTTGAATTTAAAAAATACTATGAACAAAAAGATTAAAGTAGAAAAACATTAGACTGAGAACTTATTTTCGTAGACTAGGATTTAGATTTTTTTATTATATATGATTTATATAAATTAATTTGTTATATATATGTATATATATATATTACAAATTAATGCTATTTATTATATTTATATTATTTTAATTTTTATGTTTTATAAATTATTATCACACGTGCAACGTACGTAACTTTACTAGAATATATATAACTACTAGAATATATATAACCCATGCTTCGCCGCGGGTTTCTGATTTCATCCATCGATCACTTAAGTAGTACAAAATTTCATCTATTGATCAAACACATGCATATTTGAAGTGGAAGTGATTTCTGGAACAGCTTCATTAAGTTGAATCTTTTAAGGTTGTGTAATTAGTTGTTTAACAGTGACTGGTGTATAGTATATGATCTTGTTAACTTTGCAGATGTACTTTAAATTATATCTCATCTCCAATTCCTTTATTTTTTCTCATTTTCAAAATTTAATAATCATAGAAACTAAAGTAACCCTCTCTGACCTAGCATATTAAAGAACAAATAAGCTTGAAGAGTACAGGCACAGCAAGAGATTGCAGCTATCTACAATGATATTGAGAAGATACTTAAATTAAAGAAATTGAACTGATATACTATATATAAGATATGTTGTTCTTACATTCTAAATAAATAATTCATACATTGCAAATTTTCTATCAAAAGCAAATCCCCAAGTGCCAACCATTTAGCATAGCTCTTGTGGCATCCAATTAATTTGGCAGCCAACTTTGTTGATCATATTTTTCAGCCTCAGCTTTCTTACTCCCAGGATGCCAAGTATTTGCTACACTTTTGATATACATAAGACTTGCAATGGGACCTTATCCTACTGTTAGGAGCAAGAATATGATCCCATACGCATAAGCTCTTCAAAAATTACTCAAATTGTGTGATGAGAAAGCTATCTGTACACTGCAACTCCATTTGAAGTAAGGGAGCAAATCTCTCATTTGGGATCAGTCAAAAAAGAAGCATGTTGAATTATATAATCAAGTCAATAATCCTCAATAACTTACACATACGTTCCCACCAGCAACTCCAAAGCTTAGATCATTTTCTCTTGATATAATAATCAGCATATTAATCCAGCATATTCTAAGATAAGACAAAATGGCAGTATACCTTAAATTCTGCTATTAATCGAGATACGTGGTAAGTGAGGCCTTGAGTACTAGCATTTCATAATCTAATTCTACTTATCCAAATTCATTAGAAAAGTAATATGAGAAAGCAAGGGACGTACTTTTTAATAGTATGATGATTATTCCAACCGATTAATAGCATTGCAAAATACATTGCTCCGGTAGCGAAAACAAAGTGGAAGAAACCATAACCATATGGAACTGCATCTTCAGCAGGTGCTTCCTTTTTCTGAACTGCAGCAGCTTTTGTCAGATGAATTCTCATGGCAAAGGCAGAAAATTACTAAACATTAATGAACACTAATGGAACAAACATGAAAGCATTGGGAATCAATGCTGGTAGAAAATGTAGCAATAACCATAGCCAGTAATGCAACAACAAAGCTCCGCAAGCATAACAGATTAATCATGGAATCACTTTCAATATTCATCTATAGAGTCATTTGGAGTCACCATTTAAGAAATTTTGAAAGTAGGAAATATTACTATGATGGTTAGCCAGTCTGTTCTGTTTGAAGTCTCTGCCTTCCTATTGCAACTTTCCCCTGCTGGTTCACTAAAAACACATAAATAGTAAAGAAAAATTGATATTCAATAACCATGAAATTTTAATGAATGCATATTAATTATGATCCCAAAGGCTTAAAAATTGTGCCTTCGAGTGGCGCACCAACAGATGAATACAACATGAAGCCCCATGAGTCCCGGAGTCAAGAATCCAGCATTCACCTGTGTCAGTCAGAGATTAACATACAGATATTGCAGTTAATTTCAAACATATAAAGACACATGATTATGAAATAAGAAAAGAGGGAGTTGATAAGGAGGAGGAACGGTGCTTACTCATAATCAAGGCTCTCAATGGGGCTAACATTTGCACCCACAATTGTATTCTGGGAAGTTGTGTTCTGTCTCTTTACCAACATGGGTTCACTATATGTCTCAATATTCTTCCAATTCCAATCGCTTTAAAAGCCCTGCACTTCTTCATCCCCATTCACTGCTTTGTTCCCTTCATTGATTTTCCTTTGCTTTACCAATTTTGGTTTTTGTTGTCATCAGCATAATTAAGCTGAAAGGGAAAGCTGCAAATCTAAGCACAGGAAAAACAACCATTTTTTTAAATTTGAGCTAAATTCGTCTAGACATTATTTAAGCAAATAAGGAAAATTCTCTCTTTATGGCCACTTTTAATCTTCTTTTAATTGAATTGGTGGAAGCTTGTGACCAATGTTCCATGAGAATACTATGTGCTTGCTAACATCCATATATTAGCTCTAAATATATACAACCAATTCACCCTTGTTTTAACACCTTTCAGAGACAATTAAATTAACACCATTACACAGCCCATAAGACTTTGAAAGTTATTCAACTTAGGAAAGTGACAAAAAAACAGCTAATACCTCAAAGCGGCTATTTCTAATGGAAAAAATAAACAAACGCAGACAAATTTTGACAGAAAAGATGCATCAGGAAGGAACTAATGTTGTCTGTCCAACAGCATACCTCAGATAGATACAAAACCTTCCCAAAAAGGCTCTGCACAGCAAGTTTTCTCTCTTTTTCGGTAAACCCTGACATGTCCATGACAACAGGGCCTGAAAAGTAAACAATTCTCAAATTCTCAGCAACAGAATTCCTTCATTTGGCAGAGTAGATTGTTTGACAATTTATATATTCATTTGGCAGTAGCCTCACAAATTTTATATTTAGAAGCCATAAATTGCAATAAATCATATTACCTTAGAGAATTGCAGTGTGAGAAGAGACCAAAACAACCTGAGGCACGGGAGAAAATGGTCTGAGGTACAGCATTGAAGCATATGCCTAGGCATGGAAAGAAGCATTACTTCCATGAGTCAAGCAAGTGATATCAAGTAGTTAAGACCAAACTAAAGAAGTCCAAGTTAGTGACATGTTACCCTCAATGAATAGAAGCTGCGGCAAGAAATATGGTTTTGAATTTCAGCAATCTTTTTGTGTGCTTTTGTAGCTCCAAGAACAGCTTCATCTCTCAGTCGTACATCCTTTTGAAAAAAAACAGAGAAAATGGTAAACACCTTAATCAAAGGCTACCCAAGAAATGAAAAATCAGGCAGGCACCAAAATGAAAAATCTGAAAATCAGTCAATGGAAAATGGAAAAGAAAATGAAAATCACCTGCTCTTTCCTTCCTCGCTCTTCTTTTCTCCTCTGTCTCAAATCAAGAACAGACCCAAAAAGCCTAATGCAAGGGAAGAAAGAGGGAGTAAGAATATGAGAAATAAAAAAGAATCTGGAAATTGCACATGAAAACGCAGGAGGACTACAGGAGACCCTTTCTACACAGAAAACATCACTAAATCTCTCTAGAGTAGATTGCACTGGGGTTAAATGGTTCAGCCTATCATCCTGACCAGAATGACACTCACTTAGAGAAAGAGGCCCTAAGTTTGGCCTTTTATGAATATCAGATCCTACCAAGTAATTAGACTTCCTTTTCCTTCCCATTGAACCAATGGCAAAACAGTAAAGAGAGAAAGATAACCGAAAAGCGAAACAACCAAACAGAAAGATGATAAACTCTTTCTAACAGCACCAAAAGGAAGACGACAGCAACATCAAAACCATGTCAAAGCATCACCGAGATCAAACATAAATTATAAGCAAAAAAGTTCATGCCAACAATATTAAAAAGAAAAAAAAGTAGGGTGTGCAAACATGAAACTGTAAGTAAACTAAGATTTCATCAGTTAGATAGCAAACCAAAGCAAACAAATTTATCAGACTATCAGATCATGCAGGTAGCATTCAGATACAGGAGACAACGAAAAGAAAATAGGTCAAAACACACACCTCCCCAATTTCAGAGGAAAAATATAGGATAAAAGAAGAATATGACCTGCAAGAGAGTAAGAATGAGTAAAGCACAAATCGAGAAGAAAGAGAAATCGATGGAGATGGCAGATGTGAAAATTAAAGGCAAAAAGAAGCAACCATAGAGGGCGAGCTAAGCGTACCTCTCTTTGGGCGGATTAAAGATTTGACAAACAGGCGAGCCCCCAATTACCAAATACAAAGAAAACAAAAAGAAAATCAACCCTCTAAATAGCATGTAAACAACAATAGAACAATGAATCGAGAAGGCAGAGAGCAAATGTGAAAAGTAACCGCTAGAAAGAATTGACCAATAACACTTTCAAACAAACCTGTCCTACAAAAGATTTTTTGTAGCTCATATAACTCACTTTCAATTGTTAGGTGCCTTGCAGGAACCTCACTGCATTCAAAACCCAAAAAAAAAAGAAATTAGCATTCTCATGATCAAAATCTATAAAGCTCACGTACATGCTGAGCAGGCTCAAATAACCAACCATGATGCAGGCAAATTGAAGGGTGAATAATGACATGGGAAATAGATTGTGAATCAGTAAAATTCAATAACCAAACCCCCATCTCTTGGAACTTACCCTTTTTTTTTCTCTTTGAACCTATTCATAGAAAGATAATGTAAGCAATATCAGTCATCTATAGCTCAATTGTTGGAGCAATTATTTGCCTCAATAAAAAAATCAGAGTAGGAAAGGAAATAGCCATGGAAAACAAATTGAAAAGGCAAAAATAAAAAATCATGATGATAATGGAAAGGCAAAAATAAGAAATCAATTGAAAAGGCCAAAATCAATTTCTTTTCCCTTCTGATTCAATCTCATAATGTGACTCTTCATTCTAAGAACTCATAATACATTTTTGTCCATTTACCCTTATTTCTCAATTGCACACGTATCAGTTGCAAAAGGGCTACTATGTTGTTGTTTCACATGCTTAAATTGTAATAAATCATTGTTTCACATACTTTAATTCTTTCTCCAAGCACGTTAGAAGAAACCATGGCAACTTAGTAAAGATAAAACAACTTGCCAAATGCATAAGAAAATATGCTAATACAATGAGAATTTATGAAGCCAAGTGACAGAGAGTCAAATACATTATAGCTCTGTACACACGCTTTCTGCAATTTAGTTGGACATTATTAACATGAATAAGGACATCAAAGTGAGGCAAAGTAAAATTTTAGAGAAAAACCAAACATGTATAAATTAATAACTAAATAAGGAATTCATACTTTGGATTTGAAGGCAGCTAGTAAGCCTCTGGCAGAAACACTTTCTCTGAGATTTAAGTGATAGTTATATAATGCATTAAGCAACAATCACAAAGACATTAAACGTATATATATAGTAGATATATAATAATAATAAGTTGCACATAAAGAAAAGCAATATTGATACTGATGCAAACCATATTTAAAAAAATTACCTCAGCCAAGACATGAGTTTCTTTCCCTGCATAAATCAAATGAGAGAGTTAATATGAAATTCCAATAGTAATAAAACAGTAACAAAGCAAATATAAACAACTACTAAGCAGGGTAAACAAACCCAGAATGATACCTTAAAAAAAGGAGTCAAGTTGGATGGTAATATCCAGTGCAAGTGTTCTGTTTAGCAACCATAAACAGATCAAAGAGTGTTTGAAAGTCTGATAAAATAGGCAGCAACAAACTACTCACTCTTGTCTGCTCCCATTAAGTAATAACAGTATTCTATAGCAGCAATAATAAATAAAATTAAGAATATGTATGAATAGAACAAAAGAGGGGGAGGAAATAATAAAGAAAAATTGATACAACAAAAGGTGGAAATCTAACTCATAGCTTCTCTATCTAGAAAGCATGACCATCGAAAGTTTAAGAAAGCCACCAATCAAAAGGTTATGGAAAGAACAGAGTAGGTTAAACTTTAAATTAAGCTAAGGCACTCACTGGGAATGCCCTCGTTCCATGTATTAAAATCAGTGAATATTACCTATATTCCAGATTTCATCATGAGACTCAAAAATTTATTAAAATAAAATCACTGAATAATACATATATTCCAGATTTCATCATGAGACAAGTTTATAGTTCACCCACATCTGGTTAGTATAAAGTAATCAAGATAAATTTAGTTTAAGGATTCAGAGGTGAACAAACCTGTGGGGCAAACAAATGCAAGGTCCAACAGGTAGAAGAAGAGAACCGAATATTTTTCCCAATGTAATCAGAGAGCTTGACCTGAAACAATAATATACCATGTAGAGTAAATGGATAAAAGATTTAAGATGCTTAATCACACCTCAGAGCTAACATCCACATAAATGTTATGTTTTTTGGCATCAATTTGATAGTTGAGTTATTCAAAGAAAAACTCCAATTCACTTTTAGTTTCATCTCTCCGAACCATCAGAGTTTTCCTTTCCATTTCAGTTTTTCCACACATGAACAAATGATCAGGAAAAAACCCACCAAAACCATCAGAGAATTTTGAATCGAAGTTGAATTAAAAACCGATATTCTGCATAACTAAATGAAATTAAACTAAAATAGAATTTAGCTAACCTTTCCTTTGAGAATCAAGAGCCCATTCGTTGCAAAAAGAATTCTTATTATTCTTATTATTTGAAATTAATTGGCATCTTCTTTCTCAGATTAGCAAATATTGATCTAAACCACTCTTATTCATCATCATACACCCTATTCTCCCTAATTTCCAAGGCAACCAATAAAAGAACAATAAATCGATCTTGAGTATTGAAGAAGGGGTCTCCCAAATAATCAAAAGAGAAGCAAGAAGCGAACCTGACAGCTTTTTCTTCATAATCATGTGCTGCAATCAAAAGAGAAGCAAGATTCCGCGGGAACTGTAAGTTGAGGATCAAACATTAAGTTCAGTTATTCCTTGTGCTTCCATTATCTAGTGACAAGCTTGGAATCATTTCAGATGCATTCTTTGTAAAAAATTAAAAAAAAAAATGTCAGACTGCTACTATTTATGGGTAATCAAATGTTGTTTATAATATGAACTTATAAAAGACGCTATAACTTTGAAGGGCTTGATGCTGCTAAACATTAATGCACCAGGAACCCAAAATTGTTTTCCTCTAACATGTAATTAAAACTACAAAAGACCTCCCAAAAAAGAATGGAAAAAATAATAATCAACACCAAAAATACAAGATGATTAATCATTAATGTGTTATAAGATGGTAAGACAGAATCACATCAGGACGTGGCAATTGCTTCTGCTTCTGTCCACTTGCACAATTTAAACCCTGTTCCATCCCCAGTGAAAAACAGGCCACTCCCATGAGGGCCAACCTCAATGGCGCGAATATCCTGCTTTGCAAAAATTTTACCCCTCTCCGAGAATGATGGCAGATCATAGAGTCGAACAGAGTTGTCATTGCATGCGCACAGCAATACTGGCTTGGATTCCATGTCATGCATTCCGCGAAGAATAAGCAGGCCATGTTCTTCACTGTGAGTGTGTGTTACTTCCAAGCCTCCATTCTCGGTAGCTATCCACCACACCTTGATGGTTTGGTCCAATGAACATGACAAAAGAAAATCTTCCCAACAAAGCAAGGACATGACAACATCAGTGTGTTCTGTCAGAGTTTGAAGATAC
>AWUE01019734.1:0-36985 GCA_001974825.2 Corchorus olitorius | reverse complement strand
CAAATCATGACTCGTAGCCATGGCATAGACTTGTCCAACAGGGCCACTAGAGTGAAGGCAGACTGTTTGGTGTCCATGCCTTACCAACATTTGGTATCCCACAAACACCCAAAGCTACCTTCACTGATCATGCAACCCACTTCTCCACCAAGATAGCACCACCCACACACTCACCAGAGCTTATATTCCAAACCCTCACAGTACCATCTCTACTCCCGGAATACAGCGTTTCCGCCTCCGGGCAACAAATTCCGGTCACAAATTCTTGGTGCCCATCAAGATGATTCAACAAGGCAAAACCTTCCCCTGAACTACAGGAATGTAAAAACTTACACTTATCCCCATGAGTGCACTGCCCTTGCATCCAATAACTGCATACTTTCTGATCCGTCTTTCTAACCCAAGTATTCTTATAATTTGGGCCTCTTTTCGCGACGGGACCGGAGAACCCAGAATCATCGGAAGAACGTTTACGGGCACCCGATCCATTAGCGGTGGCGGTGGCGGCGGCGGAAGGATCAGGCAGTTCGTCGTGCAAGAAACGGCATGGGTAACGGTTGCACTTTCCCGCCCGCCAATGGTAGCAAACTTTCTGGTTCTTGGAAGAGTCGGCGGGGGCCGTTGAAGGACCACCGAGTCGGTTATAGACGCGCCTGTTGCCGCCGTGGAAACACATCATTCACCAATTCTTAACAGAACAGAATCAAGAAAGCGTTTCTTGGAAACAAGAAAGTGAAATTTTGTTATGCTCTCACCAAATTAGTGTAACAATAATGGGCTTTTTCTTGTAACAATAATCTGGGTTTGTTTGATGATGATGAAATTTCAGAGAATAGGATTGGGAATTTGGGGTTTTTGGAGAGAAAGCAAAAAAAGAAATTGAGAGCTTTTTTTTTTTTTGAACGTTTGAATTGCAGAAAGTAAAAGGAAATAAGTAAATGGGTTTGTTAATGGGTATATATAAAACAAAGTGGAGGGAGGGAGAGAGAGAGTGAATACTGAATACGCGCTGCCGCCCGTTGGGCACCAAACGTATCGCGTGGAGGTTGATTTTAACGGCCAGTTTGCTAGGTGATTCAAAAAACTAGAGTTGGCGCGGATGTATCTTATCTGTTTTCTTATTTCATGGTATCTCCTCTAGGTCTAGGCTCTGTTCATGTCAAATTCATTTACGTTTTAAAATTCAAATGTGAAAGGTCAAGAAAACATACTAGAAAATAAATATGGCAAAAGATCAATTACGTTTTTGAACTTTTGGTCCCCATTTAGGTATGGCCCAGCAGCCAAAGTCCAGCTGATTAATTTGGGCCAAAGTCCATAACTTTTTCAAGCTGGGAATTTCCCAAGCCTACCACAAAAATTTAACCCAAAAGAAAATGTAGTACAATGTTGTATTTTATGGAGTATTATCATTCTTCAATGAAAACAATGAATTATACACCTGAACCTGAAATGCTCTGTGATTAATTTGCTGCCTATGATTTGATTTTGATGAGAATCAAGCAAATGGCAGTGACTAAAATAGTGGAGGGGACTCCAAATTTGAGATGGTTCCAAAAGATTAAAGTGTAACCCAGATTTGGAACACGGCAGGCCTTAGTGCTGAGTGCTGAGTGCTGACCCATGCCAAAATTAGCCATGCCTTCTTCTCAAAGTCTGTTGAAATCAGATTCAGTGCCTCAGATTAAGCTACACAATCCCTCAGATTTTTTTTTTTTTAAATGGTTTTGGATTATGACAGCTACCAATAATGATTCAAATGTAAACGAATTCTTCATCATCAAGGATAGAAACCAATGTCAGATACAACAATGACCCAAGGCAGCAACTAGCAAGGCTTTTGTGTTATTCATGTTACATTCACACTCAACACCAACATGTGGAAGTTTTTTTTTTTTTTTTAATCAGATATGCTATTCATTAGTCATGGCAACTCAGAATCTATAAATTAACTAACTGGCAGACTAATTAATGGAGGCATCCTTCCTTGCTGTAGAGGCCTAATTTATATGAAATCAAGACAGAAGCTCAAAACTTCCACAAATTTCCTGATTCCTAGTTTAGGAATGGAAGTTCTGCTTCTTGTTTCGCTTTCACTTAAAAATGTTTAATAGTTGTAACATTATGAAGGAATAGGGCGGCTAGTTGGATTTTGGACAGGTTTCTTGTCTTTGTAGTTTTGGAAACTAAAATAGAGCTGAATCTTAAGTTGCAATTCTCTGCAGTGGCCGGTTGCTGCTTTTTTTAATGAAAGGAAAGAATGAAAAATTTGAAAGAACATGTAAAACCAAAACATATATCACATCAGTTAGTCTTAAAAGAACTGATAAAGAGATTCTTATCTAGGTGAAGCCAATTAATATCATTGAATGAACTGTAAAAAGATCCATGCCCTTGTTGACTTGAGTTGAGTGTTGCATATGACTTGAACCATAGATATTTGTCAAGATTTTTATCATTATGAAGCTTGTCAATCTCATCAAATCAAAGTAAAGTAGTAGTTACTAGTGCATGACCCAAATTGCAGATATGTGATATGTCAACAGAAGCAATCAAAAGGCTTCAAGATTTCATCAAATATGAAGTATTCAGAGGGACGAGCCCAACTGAAACATACATTATTCCTAACTTTTAGTAGCATAAGACAAATCCTGCTGAGTTTCTTCACCTAATTACCATGTTGAAATGTAGCTACAGCTTCCTATCCCTGGAATTACTGTTCAAGTCCTCGCTATCATAGGCAATTTTGTTCTTATGACCAGAATCATATTACAATTTTGTCTTTGTTCATTTGTTCATGTGACTAGGATCTAGCTAGTTATGTTTTTATCTTTTAATTTCGTAACATCCTAAAGCAAAAGCCATTCTTTCAAAAAGCAAAATCTTACCAGCACCACGAACCAAAGAACCCTAGATACCTTAAATAGATCGTCACTTGTGAGAGAATTACCTTCATTAATCTTACATGGTCTTGAATATTAATCTAGTTTTTTCTACTGCTCAAAACATTGATTCACAAGCATCAGAAAGAAATTAAGTTTGAATTAGGTAGACTCGCATCCAGGGTTTGAATGCCACCTTCATAAAGATGAAAATAAAGCAATTAGAAGGACAAAACCAACATACCAGTTGGCAAATTTGAGACCAAATTTGACAGGACAAGGATGACAAGTGCAAGAACTGCTAATCCAGTGGCTTGATCAATCTCTGCATAGGGTTCCATGAAGAAAATGAGAAGCGAGTAGGAAACCAAAGAAACAAAATTGCCAACAAGTTATTGATCAATTCACATATAGGTTAGGAAATAAAAGAGTCAGTTTCTGATTTTACCTTCTCCAGGCATGAATCTGATCTGTGTTTTACTTTTACTACATTATTATTATTTTTCCAATGTATTCTTCAAGTAAAATTTTGTTTGGTTTTTTACTCTTTTGATTTACTTGTGAAGTATTAAAAGAACATACTTTAAATGACTGAACATAAGCAAATGGAATCATTAACATTTTCAAAGATAATTCTGATACAAAGGAACTTGGTTCAATGGTAAGAACCTGGAAGTCAAGTACCAGTACTTAGGCCAGACAAAAACTGAATTCAAATATACTACAAAAGAATTCTAACATACTATAAAGTTTGTCACCATTATGGTGATTCTATCAGCTTAAAACTGGGGATGTACTTAGGGTCATCCCAATGGAACTGATGATGCAGTGGTGATTCTATCAGCTTAAAACTGGGGATGTACTTAGGGTCATCCCAATGGAACTGATGATGCAGTGGTTCTGGACTTGGTGGAGCTGAGTCAAGTGTGCTTGACAACTTAGTCTTCAGAGGAGACAGATGTTCAATCAGCAGCTCAGGCATCTCCCTGGGTTCAAAGGACCTTGGAGGACTCATGGGCTGCAATAGAAGTTAAATAGTGTTCTATTAGACCTATTGCAATTAAGCTCATGAACAAAAACTAAAATGAGCCAACTAAATTGAATACTGACCTTCATTTTGTTGGACATTGCAGGGTCCTTAGATGCAGACTGTTTGGAGAAATCTAGAACAGAAAATAAGCATAACAATCAGTCTCAACCCAAAAACAAAATCATAATAGATATTTGCATACTTAGCAACTTTATTTACCATCTAATTCAAGTATATGCAGAAATTCACTTGTCCTCAGTGATCTTCTCTGTGCTTTGATGCATTCGTTGTGATTGTGCAAAAATCCTTCCTCAGCAATATCTTTAGGTTCAGGTGGACTCTCTACCAAAATGTCTAGCTTTATAGTTTGATTCTTCTTTATTGTCTCCTGCAAGCGTGGCTTGCCTGAATTTGAAATGTCAGAGAGAGCTTTCCTCACACCAGCTTGTGATTTCTCTGAGACTTTAGAAACACTCTTCTTTTTGCTCGAATCATGTGTGAGTTTAGAAACACCAGTCTCTTTCCCAGTGAACGAAAAAAGTTTATAATTCCCATTTCTTGATGCCTGGTTTGGTGTTGAGTTCATTGAATTTGATAAGTCACCAAGTGGTTTCCTTCCACTAACACCGCCTTTCCTGGGTGCTTTGGAGATATTCGTCTTGCCGGCAAGAGAAGCACCTGTATAAGTGGCTTCCAATCATCAAATTCAACTTGAAAGAAAAGGAATGAAGTCAAACAAAATAAAAAGCTGAGTAGTAGTACCATTAAGGTGAACATTTAAATCCTGATCTCGAATCAAGCTAACAGTTCGTGACGCCATTTAACCAATTTGGTGATACAATCCAACTCTGTACTCTGAAACGTTATACCAACAAGATATCAGAAGAATGTAAAAGGGAAAAATAGTCATGGTCTAATAAGAATCTAAGGGTTTTGAAACCAAAAAGCATCCAATTCAGAATAAGGATCAACCAAAGTACTGTATGAACCTCATTGGGGAAAATCAAACAAGTAATGGAAGAGATAACATGCTGAATCTAGCAGTAACCTAAAAGTTTCTCAAAGGGAGTTAGAAGAATGTTATTTTAAAAGCTTAAAATTCGAAGATACCCATATTAATCAAAATAGCCTTACAAATTACAGCAGCCATTCTACTATTAAACAGACTAATAAAATAAAACGAATTGAACAACCATATGAAATGAGAAAGCAAGCACTTATTTTCCCAATACATTTCCTCTCAGTCTTTCCATTCTATATTTGGTTTTTTCGCCTGAATTTTACTTTTAAATGAATTTTTATTCCAAAAATAATACTAAAATAAACTGAAATAAAAAAAAGATTATTTTCAATAATTACAAGAGCATATTACGGTTTATTAACCAACAACATTATAAAAATATGGATCAAATCTCTAATCTAAGAAAAAATAACAATAATAGTAAACTTTCTAAAGAAATCCAGTCAGTATTAAAGATTTGACACAAGGATTTTGCTTTCGGCATCACAACAAAAACGAGTATAAATCTATGAAAAAATCAATCTTTGTTGAAAATTTTTTTACAGCCCAAAAGGAATTCTTGTTAAAATTATAGACAAGCAAAAGAAACCGAAAGGCGAAAAAGAATCTCACTTCAAATATGACCCAAATATAAATATTACGAGAGATTCAAAAACTAATGGGTATTTCAAGAAATTACCTTAAGGAGAGCTTGTTTAGAAGACAAAGACCGGTGAGTTCTTCTGGGAAAAAGTGGCCTTCGACGAGAGATTCTTGTAAAGTTTTTGTTTCTTTTCTTTATCTTTCAACCGTTGCGATTACAGAGTTTAATTTCTCTCTTCTCTGTTTAGTGTTTATATTGGGAAGAGCCTAAAAGTTGCAACGGTAACTTGTTTCGGTTTTACAAGAATACCCCTTTATTGATTGCATAATTACAGAAGCTTTACGTTTTTTTATTGGGCTTTGTGGGCTTGATTGGTTCATCCAAGTTTTGAGTATCTTATTTTGCAGAACATTAAGGCCCAAATTTTGCGTTTGGTTAATCCATAATCCCCAAAATTAGGGAACTTAACCTTGGCCTTTTGACTTTGAGTGGAGAGATCATGCACTCTCTTAATTTTAATCAAATCAAGGAAATTTTAGTCGTATCATATTATTAAATTTGAATTGATTTTTTTTCTCCTATAGAGAATGCATGATTTTCAACCCTTGCACTTGGAAAAGATTGAAAAAGGAAAAAAATGTATTCCTTTTTGCTTACCACTACTTAGAAAATGCTTACAAGTTCAATGTTAGATATGCTCAATTTTAACCAAAATCTGTTGGAATTTAAGCCCTCCCCACCACCCACTATCAACCTTGCACGTGGCATGACCCCACCAATTACCTTTTTTTCTTTTTTCTTTTCCTTACCATAATAATTTATTCAATTTGATGGAAATTATTATCAAACATTAGCCAAACCCTAAACCTACCTACCAAGCTGGGAATTTCCCAAGCCTACCACAAAAAAGAGTTGTCATCTAATTATTGATTTAAGGAGAACCATACAACCCAAAAGAAAATGTACAATGTTCATTTTTATGGAGTATTATTATTCTTCAATGGAAAGAATGAATTGTACACCTGAAATGCTCTGTGATTTGTAAGTATTTGTTGTAGTTGCTGCCTATGATTGGATGAGAATCAAGCCAATGGCAGTGACTAAAATGGTGGAGGGGACTCCAAATTTGAGATGGTTCCAAAAGGTTAAAGTGTAACCCAGATTTGGAACGCGGCAAGCCTGCTCACACACTATCAAGTTGGCAGCAGATCCCAATAATGAGAGGTTCCCAGCCACAGTGCTGACCCATGCCAATATCAGCCATGCCTTCCTCTCAAAGTCTGTTGAAATTAGTGCTGCTGATGCTGCCATCCTTGCCCCAAGCAACAGAACTGAGACACACAACAAAACATGCATGCTGGGATTAAGTAAACACAATCCCTCAGATTTCTTTGCATTGGTTTTGAATTATGACAGCTATGACATCAATAATGATTCAAAAACAAAAAATATAGCTGAATCTTAAGTTGCAATTATCTGCAGTGGTTAGTTGCTGCTTTTTCTGATGAAAGGAAAGAATGAAAATTTTGAAGGATCATGTAAAACCAAAACATATATCACATCAGTTAGTCTTGAAAGAACTGATAAAGAGATTCTTATCTAGGTGAAGCCAATTAATATCATTGAATCAAATTTAACAAGATCCATGACTCTAGATTCTACAAGGAAATTTGTTCTGTTCATTGCCCTTGTTCACTTGAGTTGAGTGTTGCATATGGCTTGAACCATAGATATTTTTCAAGATTTTTATCATGGTGAAGCTTGTCGATTTCATCAAAGCAAAGTCAAGACATCCATAATTCTAGAAAACTATTTTGTTCATGCTCTTCTTTAACTACATTTCAGTAGTACTAGTGCATGACCCAAATTGCAGATATGTCAACAAAAGCAATTAAAACGTTTCAAAATTTCATCAAAGATGAAGTATTCAGAGGGATGAGCCCTAAATATATAATGGTTCCTAATTTTTAGTTGCACCTGACAAATCCTGCTGAGTTTCTTCACCTAATTGCCATGTTGAAATGTAGCTAAACCTTCCTATTGCTTCTTTACCTGGAGTTACTGTTGAACTCCACACTGTCATAACTCATATGAACTATATATATCATATTCATAGGCAATTTTGTTCTTATGTCCAGGATTAAATCACATTTTGTCCTTTGTTCATTTGTTCATATGACTAGGATCTAGCTAGTTATGCTATTATCTTTTGATTTGGTAACATCCTAAGTCATAAGCCATTCTTTTAATAGCAAGTGTCATGACCCAAAGAATCCTAGATAGATACCTTAAATAGATTGTTTCTTGTGAGAGAATTAACTTCATTAATCTTATATATTCTTTAATACTAATCTAGTTTTTTTTCTACTGCTCAAAACATTGATTCACAAGTATCAGAAAAAAATTAAGTTTGAATTAGCTAGACTCGCGACCAGGGTTTGAATGCCACCTTCATAAAGAAGACAATGAAGCACATAGAAGTAAAAACCAACATACCAGTTGGCACATTTGAAACCAAATTTGACAGGACAAGGATGACAAGTGCAAGAACTGCTAATCCAGTGGCTTGATCAATCTCTGCATAGGGTTCCATGAACTCCCACAGAGCACTTGGGAGTCCAGTTCTATTGAAACCTTGGACTGTGACAAACATCCCACAGAAAAAAATCAGAAGAGAGTAGGATACCTGTTCAAACCAAAGAAACAAAATTGCCAACAAGTTAATGATCAATACTTACATATAGATTAGGAGATAAAAAAAAAAAAAAAAAAAAAAAAGTCATAGTTGCTCGCTTTACCTTCTCCAGGCATGGCACGGCATCCTTAAAATCGAGTATCATAAGAGCAAGTGCAGCAGTAATTGCAGTCCCAGACATATCAAGGCCCATAAGAAACGAGATCAACATCCCTACAACCACCAAATAAACACAGGTTTTCCACAGCTTCCTTTGACAACTTTCTGAACAATCTGAATTCCTTGACTCCCATCCGTCATTTGCCACCCAGGGAATCTCAGTCTCACTCTGGTGAGAATGTAAACGATTTCTAAGAGTTCCATGGTGACCATTTGCTCGAGGAGAGGTTAGCACATCTGTACCATCCAATCCAGGGAGTCGTCCTTGAGAATGTGACATTGTCGCTGGCGAAAAATGGTGACAACTCACACTATCCCCATTAACATACTCTGCAACCGAAACTTTTTCATCTTTCTTAACAGATAACAGATTCCAAAACATGCATATAAGGAAAAGAGCATTGAGAACAACTCCTAATATAGTGGCAGGGAGAATTCCCATTAAAAATTCGCCAAAAGAAATCCCACTCTTAGTGGCTATAACCAAATTTTGGGGATTACCAATAGGAGTTGCTGTGGATCCAATATTAGCACTTGAGGCAAGAGCAAGAAGGAAAGGCAGAGGTGGAAGATTATTTTGCCTTGCAATTTTCAACACAAATTCAGTCAAAACCATACAAGATGTATCATTAGTGAAAAAAGCACTTGCAATTGCAGAAATCAAGCAGATTCTACAAAGTAAGTCCTTTGCTCCTTTACTTTTCCATGTGAGCAACTTACCTAAGTACTTAAAAGCATCTGCTCTTTCAAGATATCCACTGACAACCATTGTACCAAAGAGAAGACCAAGGATGGGAAGATCAATTGCTTCATATGCTTGATCAACAGTTAAGACTTGAAAAATGACCATCAACATACCTCCTAAGAGAGACCCTGCAGTCCTCCCTATAGGTAGAAATGGAACAGCAGGAAAAACTGCCAAAACCCAGAAGATTGCAAAGGCAATCGAGCCCAGAATCACTTTTACATAAGATGCCATTGCCATCTTTTAGCATTCTTAGCAAGCCTTATCTAGCAAAGACTTTAGGATACAACACAAAAGCATCAAACTCCAAAATCCAAATCCTGATAACTTAAAAACGATGATAAGGATTTGTTTAAAATACCATGTTTCTGTCTTGAGAGATCAGACTGATGCCTTCCTTCTGTTTCTGGCAAGTACAATGAAAAGACTAGAAATTTTGATGGATGGGTTCTATTTTCAGCAAGAATGTTATCTAGAAAGCTGTTGACAGATGACAGGACATTTTATTTTACTACTATTCCATTACCTGGAAGAAAGGTGTTTTACTTTGTATCAGCTTTTGGTTTGAGTTGAGAATAATTAGCAGTAACAGGCAGAAGAGGAAATCCCACATGTATTTTGGCCGGTATTATCTCTGCTCTCTGTCTCTTTTTGTTTTTGTTTTATCTCA
Source organism: Corchorus olitorius (assembly GCA_001974825.2). NCBI lineage: Eukaryota > Viridiplantae > Streptophyta > Magnoliopsida > Malvales > Malvaceae > Corchorus > Corchorus olitorius. The sequence goes on along the minus strand of AWUE01019734.1, from coordinate 27,200 downwards.
GAATTTAAGAAACTTGCAACTTGTAAGACTTGGAGGTTGGAAGTTAGAACCTGAGAGTTTGCAATAATTGAGGACAAGGAACACGTTACAGCTGCAAATCCACAAGTTACTGATAAACTCTTCTAAGAAAGGAAAACATGTTTTACTGCTTCATCATTTCAATATTTTAGTTGGCTGTCCACGTAAGATCTACTCAGCTCTTGAGTAGATTTCCCGGATCTACATCTAAATTTTTCATTAGCTTGACTTTGGGTTCCAAATTTGGAATCCTATCCACTACCATATCCCTTCTTATGTTCTTATCAGCCTAAATTAGTCATTTTCATTTACAGTTCTGCACAAGTAGAATAAAACTATTGAATGAATGGGCTCAAAATTGCATTTGGACATCAGGGGCCCAAGACCTAAATAATAACACTTGCTATTTGCTACAATTTTGGCAAAAACCAGACAAATTGGCTTCCGGCAAGGCACACTCGATGACCCGAGGCCAAGAGAGCCAGCCATGAGTGATTAATCCTCAATTGGTTTCTTCTATAAAGATCACAAAAGCTCAAAAGAATAAGATGATGAAAGTGTTTGAAGTATATTTCTCAAGAGAATTTCTTCATTTCTTATTGATAAGCTTTTTTTTAAGGACATTTGATATTTTTAATCTGTCATCGTATAAGTGTCAAACCAATAGCAGTAACTATAAGAGTTGAGGGAACACCAAATTTAAGGTGGTTCCAAAAGGACAAAGTGTATCCAAGGTGTGGAGCACGCCGAGCTTGCTCGCACACTATCAAGTTAGCAGCTGATCCTAGTAGTGACAGGTTCCCAGCAACTGTGCTGACCCACGCTAATATTAGCCATGCTTTCTTCTCATCAGTTGCAGATATCGCAGCTGCTGATGCCGCCACTCGCCCTCCAAGCAACAAAACTGAATAAAAAAAAATAGAACGTTTTTGAATTACTCTAAGTTGTTAATATGATGAGACATATTCATATAGGAGAGAAACATATCAACGTACCAGTTGGTACATTTGAGGCCAAATTTGACAGTATAAGTATGACAATGGCAAGAATTGCTATGCCTGAAACATGATTGATCTTTGCATAGGGTTCCATCAAGTCCCAAAGAGTGCTTGGAATTCCAGTTCTATTGAAGCCCTCCACAGTGATAAACATTCCGCAGAAGAAGATTAGTAGTGAATAGGACACCTGGTCACAGAACATAATTGAGATTTAGATAATTAACTATAACAGTCAAAATGTTATTATGAACCTAATTTGATTTTCTTATTTTTAACAAAACCTTTTCTAGGCAAGGCCGAGCATCCTTAAAGTCAAGAACCACGAGTGCAAGTGCCGCGGTGATTGCAGTCCATGACATATTGAGTCCCATAAGCAGGGAAATCAGCATGCCTATGGTAACAGAGTAAACACATAATTTCCAAAGCCTCCTTTTCCAAATTTTGGTCAAGCTTTCCTTTTCTTCTGCATCTTTCAAGTTATCTGTTGGTGCCATGATATTTAAAACCACAGGTTCTTCCTTTTTATGTGAGTATCCATCAGTTGTCGCCTCCTTTGATGCATTTGAATTCCTAGCAGAATCGATTGCACCACTAGGTTCCCTCAGAATTTCATTTTGATCAGTTGAATTTACTCGGTTTCTAAGGGTGTCAACATGCGCTGTGCTTCCATTCATGTTCACAGATTCCAATCTGGAGTTCCATTCTTCAGAATTCAATGATGAAAAATGTGACATAGTAGCAGGCGAAAACCGATGAGAATTCACATCCTCTTCACCTACAACTTCTCCAGTTGCATCTTCTTCATCCTTCTGAACAGATAACAACCTCCAATACATGCATAGAAGAAGTAAGGCATTCACCAAGACCCCCACAAGCATTGCAGGAAAAATTCCAATAACAAAATCCCCAAAAGATATTTTACTCTGAACTGCTATGACAAGGTTTTGAGGATTTCCAATTGGAGTTGCTGCAGACCCTATATTTGCACTTGAGGCAAGAGCAAGCAGAAAAGGGTGAGGGGGTAGATTATGTTGCCTTGCAATTTTTAACACAAATTCAGTCAAAATCACACATGAAGTATCATTGGTGAAAAGGGCACTTGAAATGGCAGAAATCAGGCAAATCCTACAAATCAAGTCCTTTGCTCCTTTACTTTTCCATGAAAGCAACTTACCTAAATATTTGAACATATCAGCTCTTTCAAGATAGACACTAACAACCATTGTTCCAAATAAAAGACCAAGGATTGGGAGATCAATTGCAGCATATGCTTGATCTGGGGTTATGACTCTGAACAAAACCATAAGCATGGCACCTAGTAAGGACCCTGCAGTCCTCCCAACTGGTAGGAAAGGGACAGCAGGGAAAACTGCTAATACCCAGAAGACTGCAAATGCAAATGAGCCTAGAACCACTTTAACAGGAGAAGCCATGGCCATTTTTTCTGACCAATAAAAAGTTGTACTATATTATTCTTGCTAGAATTCCAAAGTCCAAACCTTCAAAATCTTATTGAATACCAAGCAGTCCAGTCCAGTTCATGCCAACAGTTTCCACCTTCCCGCCCAAAAGAACTGCACACAATTCGAACAGAACAGTGTTTAAAACAAAGATTTTTGACTACGAGACAGTGTGATAAATTCAAGTCAAATGTCAAGAGAATACAGAAATATTCAGTAAAACCCAAAGACAAGAACTCAAAAGCAACAGGCAAACAACAAATGTTTGAAACAATGCAGCAGAGTCCAGAGTCTACTAATCCAGTAATCCCAAACCAAAATCTCAAGAAAATCCAATAAATTAGAAGCCAAAAACATTCACATATAAAGAAGTTAAGGAAACAACTAAGGTTTTAGGGATTAGACTCACAGTAGTGAAAAGTTGAAAAGGGTCGTCTTTGCATGTGAAGTCAACAAGCTTTTTATAAAACCCCGGGTTTGGATTCACAAAACACTTGTTTCCAGTTTTATGAAAGGAGAAACGTGGATCACAAGTTGGGTTTAATGAGTTGCAGCTTCATTGACAACTCTGAAAGCAATCTTTGTATGACTTCCAAGGCCACAAAGGTCAAAGTACACCTTCATCAGTCGCAAACTTCTAGCAGAAGGAAACAAAATATGGAAGACAAAAAAATCAAAATCAAAATTTGTTTTTCCTTTCCTTTAAAAATTTAGGAAAGTTTATTGCACATTAAAAGAAACGAAAATTAAAAACAGAAACCATAACAATCCATGCATTAATGTGTTTGATTGAGTTTCGTAAGACAATTGATAACAAAAACATGTCGGTTTATAAGTTCCAAACCGACTTCAGTTGTCTAAATATTGTTAATTGTTTATTCTGAATGTGTGATTCGGCTCGGTTGGGTGATGGGTGAGTTCAAGCTTTTGCAGGTTTGAACCTACCCAAGAGTTTGGGACCAGGGAAGACATTTTAGCAGACGTATTTCATTTTTGTCTCTTGTCAAGCAAGAAATTCAACTTAACAACAACAACAGCGAGGGATAGAGACAAGTCTTTTAACATTTCTACGATGCTAAGGCTAAAAAGACAGCCAAATTTCTACTTTTATTTAACTTTTTCTAAGATGTCATTAAGATACGGCTTTATTATTTTTTAATGTGTTTGCAGTTTGACGTGGATGCCATGCTATGATTGATCGAATAAGTCAACAATTTAAGTTTAATTAATTAGGATTATTAAGATGGCTTTGCTTGCTTTTTTATTAGTACTAATTTCACATCCAGCAATGAATTATATGTAGTTTAGTGTTACTACATATTTAAATTTAATTACTTGTAGAGTTTTCTCTAATCAATCATATATTATATATAATACATATAATAGAAGTGATCAAGTTAAATATGATTACTTTCAGTGTTACACTTACACACAAAAAACAAGGAAGCTATGTTTGGAATTATTTAAAAATTTTCTATATATTTTATATTATCAAGGCCTAACTGGCTCACTTATATATAATATAGTTCTTGACAAGCATATATATATATATATATTAATATTTTGTTTAGGATGTTTCAAGTTCATACATTTTCTCTAGTTCTATAAACATATAAATAAAGCCAAAAAAACATTAATCAATTGGATGGTTCTCATTTAATTTTGAGTAATCAACCAACAAAACAACAAAATTTGATTTGTATGTTTCTTTTAAATCAGAAAATGAAAACACTACATTATTTGCAATGAGTTTTAAGGTTCAACATCATTTCTGAAAAATGCCACCAATAGGCTATCAAAAAGAAAATGCCACCAATTAATGTGACATGGAATAATATGGAAAAAGGAAAAAGCCTATACAATTGCTTGCAAAGCAAGCATCCATTAATACATGCCTATGTAAGGATTTTGATGTGGTCGCATCAACAATGGTAAATGTGTCTCAATCTGCTAATAATGCTAATAATTCTTTTCCAATTACAATATCCTTATCTCTCTGGATACATATATATAGTAATGCAATTAATTTCGCACACATATATTTATCAGTATCGGAAGAGAAAAGAAAAGAAAAAAAAAAAAAAGCAAATCACCTTAGTACACAAGTATCGCACCAAATACTATTCTTGATATAAGGTGCCCTATACTGTGAATGTGAATGTGTCTATCCTAATTTTATACTAGTTTGCTTGTTGTGTTGTAATTTTGACCTCCATAAAACAAGAAAAAGGAAGAATAGGAAAAAAGAAAATGTATTTTTTTTATATATTTACAAGTTAACTTTGTTTAAACTCAGTCACTATGGAGATAAAACTCTCTCAATAATAATTTTCTTCATATACAAGATTCGAATCGAGATTTTATTTAAGTGGAACAAGTGTGAAATCACACATTAGTAGAATTTTTTTTTTGTTTGTTTTTCATCTAGTATCTAGAGTTTTGTTCTGACTAGTCTGGATTTGACCCGAATCGCGCACCTAGCTTTAACTTTGGTAGGTGAGTCTACCAACATGTGGTAGAATTTATTTTAGGTTGGAGAAAAAGGGAAATTTTGATACAAGGAAGTGTTTGACCCAATAGAAGAGGGCCGTCGACCCACATCCCGATTTTCAAATTCTCCATACCAAATACGGCCCATTTCTAACCACAAGCCGAATCAGCCCAATGCAAAACAGTTGACTTTTTTTTTTAACGAAGGTTGAGAATGAGACTTGAGCTTCAGGTTCCAAACTGACAAATCCCAATCTAAACTCTATATATAAGAAGTGAGACAGCAAAATTGGCCCCAAGTTGATGTTTAATGATATAGTGAATGAGAGTCCAATTTGTGTTAGGGCAGGCACAGGCTGTTCCATCTTTTCTGGTCTGTGGATTTCTTGTTGTTAGGAAAAGGTGAACCAAAGACAGAGACATTAGCTTGGCTGTTACCTAACAGACATTACTCTGCTTATCCTTAGCGCCAGCATGAAAACTGCTGGCATCAATATAACCATAAATGGAGGGGCATCATTCTTATGGAAAACCATCTCACTGTGTTACTCATCTATGTCCTACAAATATTTGTTCAATTAAAATCATATATTGACTTACCAACTACTCCAGCTCCCAACTTGTTTTCCCGATTTGAATGCTTGCCATTGCTATGCAGAGCTCTTTTGAGTTGGGACTGCTTCAGGTGCTTGTTGCTTTGCTTGGTTAATTCTGGATTCGACATTAAATTCTTTAGCTGCAACTTGAAATAAAACCTGAAATGATGATATATATATATATATATAAAGCATAAAAAAAGGAGAAAGGAGAAAGGTTGAAAAGGTAAACCAAGGCGTGCATGGCCAGTGGCCACTCCACCAAACACAGACAAATCCTATTCTATTTTTGTAAATGGAATGGATACATGGAATTCCAAGCTAAGTTCGATCTAACTTGGTCACTTTTCACCTTTCAAATTACACGACAAAGTTGTCCAGTCATATCCTTCACCTGCTATTCGTTCTTCTTGCCCATCCATCAACTTGCAAGTACTCTTCTAATTCTTTAGCTGCAACTTGAAATGAGACTGGCTTTTGAGTTTGTTCTGGCGTCCAACTTCTTCTAATTCTTTAGCTGCAACTTGAAATGAGACTGGCTTTTGAGTTTGTTCTAGCGTCCAAGTTCCAACATAACTTGCTAACCTGGAATGATGATATATAAGCATAAAAATATATATGCATTTAGTGGCAGCTTGGCATGAACTTAACTACAATGCCCATGACCAGGCGTTGGTCCACCGCCTTGATTGTTGAGACTTGAGAGTCGAAACACCTAAGCAAAAGTTTTGGTGCCAGCAAGAAAAATATAACTTCTGAAGTTCTGATAGAACAAGAAAGATCTTGCAAATTTGAAATGTATGTATCATCTTTCATCGGATGAGATGCTAATTACTGGCATGAACAAAAAATCTTTTCATTATTACACATTTAAAAGAAAGTAATATTAATATTACACTATATTGAAATACTATTCATTCTTTTTTTTCTTTTTGCTGTGTAACATCGGGTAAAGAAATATTGAAAGAATGGCCTATCAGTACCCAAACTGTTGATTCCTATGAACTATTCCCTCGCTAAGATCATTTTTCGGGGTCATGAGGAAACAAAGACTCTTCTGACCTTTGAAACCTAGCCTTTACTCCTCTATCTAATACCATATTGATGAAGCTGTGAAAGGAAGCACAACTTGACATCAAACAAGTAAAAGGCTAGCGGTTTAGTTTAGTGTTGCAAATCCATTACACAAGCTTATGCACCAAGGTGAACCTAGTTGCATAAAGTTTCAAAATCAGCTGACCTCTGGCTGCAACATGGGGAAGAAAGTCCAATTATTACCAGGCCTAGCTTCCTTTCCGGCAACCTTTTCGTTGGCCCACCATTCTGACCTGATTGTGGGCTTATCCGAGGCTTCTCCTTTTGTATTGTCAAAGTTGAACTCCTTAATTGACCCTAGTGTAACAGAACGATGCTTTTGATAACACTGCTCCTCTTCAGCTTCTCCTGAAGCTTTTTCAACCGTTTCGTTGGAAGTTTCCCTACTAAATAACTCACAAGAACTTTCTAGATCCTTTGATCCATCTCTATCTCTCCTGCCTTCTGCCTTCAACCCCTTTGGATATTCTGACATAGTTCTACTTGATATCAATGACTTGCTTTCGAGACAGCGTGCAACATCTTCACCGCTTAACTCAAAGGAGACTCTGTGATCAACTATACTTTCATCAGTTTTAGGTCCATTGACTGGGTTAGTAAGCAATGCTACCTCAGAAATCTGACTCTCCACAAAGAAACCATCTCGTGAGGCAGGACCCAAACCATCAGGCGTCAATGATCCTGAACCCAACCTCGAACCCAAGCCCATACCATCTGGAGTCACACATCCAGAACCCAGTCTAGAACCTTGCCCCAGTCCATCTGGTGTCAATGATCCAGAACCTAGCCTTGAACCCCATTTGCGAGTGGTAAAATGTTCAAATCCGATAAGTTTGGGAGCCTCACCCATGCGGAACTCCAGGATTGGACGTCTGTCGGGGAAAGGAGAGGAAGTGCCAGAATTAGAGATTGCTGAACCAGGTGATATGAGATTACCACCAGGGCTCCCAGGGTATATGTGATAAGACTGAAACTCATAATGGGACAATCCAAATTTCTGATTGAGCCCACTGTTTCTCCGAGCACGCTCTAATGAAGATGTCAGCAATTGAGCGAATGGAACTTCAGGGGATGAAGGTGTAGTCATTTGAACAGATTCAGGAGGGGGTGTAAAAGGAGCCGTGGATGGTTCAGTTGCCACAGCAGAGAATACTGGTGGTGTAACTAACTGGGTTTCATGTGCATATGGGCCGATGGCAAAAATGGATGCAGGTCCACGGGGGGAGTAGGCATTAACAGAAAGGGAAGTTAGGGATAGCAATCCAGCTGGTGATTGGGTGGCAGATGGAGGATCTGATTGCAGGAAAGAGGCAGGAGACGAGGGAGGCGCAATAAAGGGAAGTATAATACCAGTTGAATTACTTGCATTTTCAGTGGTTGTGACTGCCACTCCTGGTACCACTGGTTCAGGAACAAGGACAGCATGACCAATTCGTTTGCTGTTTTTATGAGATCCGAAACACCAGTAAAGGCTCCAGCAGCTTCCCCATCGTTTCTTCTGCAGTTAAATGAAAGTCTGAATCAGTACTTCATATGGAAAAATAAGTCTTTCATCCCCAAGTACTGCAAGGCAAGGCAATGAGCAATATAGGTACACTGAAGAGCAAAGTGAAAATCCTCGGTATCTAAACCTCTCCTGAGGCAAATTTTTATAGAAAATCATGAATAATTCAATTAGAAAATATAAACTACCTAATACTGAACATCTTTTCTCATGCTGCTGACACTTTTGGAGAATACCATCACACTCTATCAACACAACCATTTCCAAGTCTAGAGATAAACATATAGGTTGAAAAGAAAGCAAGAGCTTGTTTCACTTCTAGCAGCATCTATTCCGACTCTAAAATAGCATTTACCTTTATTCAAACATTATAATCAATGCACCAGAATCACTAATTTTGCATCAAAATTTGAGAATTTTTTCTCTACCTGGGGCTGGAGGCATAATCTTATTATCGCAATATGCAAATTAAACTCTAGTTTCTATATTCTTTTTTGGCGAATATTGCATGTACAATGTGATATACATTAAAAAAAAAGGGTTCAATCACACTAGCACAATATTCACATGCAAAGTGCACAAACAAGTATCACATCACCAAGATGGAGCTAGTGCAACACATCATGAATGTTGTTTGACCACAATAACAATACATAATGTATGTACATTGACCATTTGAACCAAGCCACTGAGGAGTTAATGTGAACTTATGGACTAACTGTTTTATACAATTCTAAGGAAGACTAAACATTAGACTGCAAGTTGCACAGTATGTAAAAGGCTTTAAAAACAGATCAACTACTTCTTGGCTAATCAAGCTCCATTCTTCCCCAAAATGATTCCATAGGCATCTCATTAAATGGAAAAATATAAAACAATAAAAATGTAAACCCTTCATACCAAATGACCCATCAAATTCCATTTCTTTTAAATTGCATAGAAACTAAATCTCCTTTATTTTTCCACCATAACCAGTATCTTTTTTTTCTTCTCTCTCTCTCTCTCTCTTTTCCTAAAAGATGCTACAATTCTTTTTCTTTTTTGGTAGTTACATGCTACAATTCACTCCGGCCTGATATCAACAAATTCTTTGACAAAAGACACTAAAATGAATAGGAAGGCTGCCCCCACCCAAGGAAGAAATCGCAGAAAACTGACCAAAGAAGCTAACTGCCGGAAATTTTACCTTTTCACTTTAAGGAAATGAAAAGGGAGAAGAAAAAAGAAATACTTCAACTTTCTAAACTCAAATCTTCGTTTTAAAAGTATGCATATAAAACGATCTTTCTATCCTTTTGAATTGTTTTTCTTTCTTACTTTTTTTTTTTCGGAAATCCTAATTCCACTCATGACTCACTCGCTGTTAAGATTTTTCCTTTTATATTTGATAATTAAGATAGATGAAAAAGAAGCCAAAAGGTAAAAGCAGAACTTTGACCGGCTAGCTTAGCAATTGACTTACATGGTAAGAAGAAAACAAATTGAAATTCACAAGATCGGAATTTCAACTTCTTTTACTTTTCCTTCAGTTTCTCAGCAGCCAAACAGGGAATAAAGAGACCAAATCACAAAACAAATTTTTAGACTTTTCCACATCAACAAAGCAAGCAAAGCAGACCACCAAAAAAATTTCACAAGGCCACTTTCTGCTTACTTTCTCTCCCCTAGGATTCTAAATTCTAAAGAAAGCTTAAGCAATCTGAAATCGCGAATTTTCCAGCAATTTTCTCAGTAACCGATCAGAAAGCCAGAAAAAAACAAGTCCGCGTTTGAAAAGGTAGTAAAAGAAAAGAAAATTAAAGAATAAAAATGGATTAGATTCGTTTATACATGAAAAGAAAAAACGTGTTTACCTGAACGGCAGTAGGCTGGACTCTGGACTCGGCGGAAACGATGGCTGAGGCAGCGGCGTTGACGGTCTCGACGCTGTCGTTAACGGTTCTCATCTTCGATTTCTTAGCTTTAAACGATGAGTTAATAATATCAGCTTCATGTAACTTTTTGATCTCTTTCAATTCTCAGGATTCAACAAATCTCAAACGATTTGAAGACAACGGGAGTGAAATAAATATATACTTTAATAAATAAATTACATAAAAACAAGAGGAGAGAAAGAACTTTAGAAATGGACAAGTTGGAAATGTTGAGTTCTTGTTTGCTATATTTATTTTTTGTTTATAAGCCAAATCATATAGATCAGCTCTGTATTTCCTTTTTTATTTTTTCCTTCCTCTTTCTTTATTTCTTTATATTTTGTTTTTCCTTCCCTTCCGGTTCACTTCCCCTCCAGTCGTTATCCTCCAGTTTTCATCCATTTTGCACCGAGTTATTGCCACGTCATCTTAAGAGATGATTGGGACCCACTTGGTTTTTTTTCTTTTTAATTGTAGTTTTTTCTTTTTCCCTCCCCTATAATTTGTTGCTATCTTTATTTGCTTCTTTTTTTAAAAAAAAAAAAAGAAAAAATCTATTTTGCTTTCTTGTTGTTGTAATGTGTAATTTATGGACAGTAGGTTCATGAATGATAGTCCTACCAATTAGAAAACGGATAGTTAATCATTGATTTTGTTTTTCTTTTTTATAAATCAATAGAATGTGTTAAAAGCATCATAATAATAATGAGATTTATTGATGTAACTTAACTTGAAAATTATAAAAAGTTGAAGTTAAATAAGATTTTTTTGGCTATATGATTCATTTTCTTTTCGGCATATTTATAGTAGCCTTTTTCTAGCTTGAAGATATTATAATTTCTCATTTTTTTAATCTTTTCTATAATATTTACAACAATTTCTAGTTAAAAAAATCAAATCCATATTATAAAAAAAAATCAAATCCAAACTCATAGTATGACATTCATCAAGTCATATTAAACATGTAGTACCATCAGTGAGATAATGAGATAGGCCATGCCATAAACGATAAATTGTTAGGTAATTTCAATCTACCACCCAGTTATAGTTCTAAGTCTAACTAATAAAAATGTGCTAATCCGAAGTCTAAATAGTTTACAAATGAAAATTCAATAGATTTGTAAATTTCAAAATGGGTTGATCGATCACTTAACCTTTGAGATATAATAATCGCCAATCGCTTTCCTTATTATTTAATAATCTTCTCCACTAATGGAGAGGTTCACCAATTTTTCCAAGTCAATCCAATGATTATAAGTGAAAATGGTGAAACTAGACATTTTGAGAGAGAAATTGAAATAATTAATAGATAGCTAATTGTCATTAGATTAACTTGAAAAAATCAGTGGATCTCTCCAATAATAAAAAGGATCCTCGCAAATAAGTTTTAATTTTGATTGTCATATAAAAACATCAATTTAGTTTACAGTAAAAAGTTTACTTTAATCTTTCTAAAAAAAAAGTTTACTTTAATCTACTGTCAGGTTTATTGTAGAAAAAAGATTAAAGCTTGTTTCCATGAATGGCAATGCAATTTTGATAATGTGTATGTAGAAAAGATTGAATGCCAAAAACAAAAAAAAATGTAGAAACTAGAAAGGATTGAAGATAAAAGATTAAAGCTTGTTTCCATTTCAGATTTCAGATACTATAAGAGGTCCATAATACGTGGCTAAGTGTTACCGAAATAAAGGTGACAGAGTGGACAACAAACAGCTGTCTACCCTCACTCTTTTCCCATTTCTCTCTCTAATTATTATTCTACTCCATTTCTTTTTTTAATATCACCAGCAATAAACTTGTAGTAATATTGTTCTAAAAAAAACTTGTAATAATATTAGGTAATTTGCCATTAGACAATTTTTAGTGACTAAATGTTTCATTAACCTCAAAATCTTATAAGTAATTCATTTTTTTATTTCTGTTTTAAGGTCAAACAAACAAGTAAGCAAACTTTGCCAATAATTAAAGTTTCCCAAGCACAACCGCAAAACAAGGGGTTTTTACTAACCGAAGAAGATAACATCTTCGGTCTTCGCAATTAGATGAAACGAAGTTGACGGGATTGCCCTTGCACTTTATTTTATTTTATTTATATTTTTTGCAATATGCCCTTGCGTTGCACTTTATTCAAAAATCAAAATTATTAAATAATGAATGCCACGTAGACGCAGTTATTATGGGGAGAGAAAAGGTGTGAGGAACTCGTGAATTTCTCTCATTGAATGAGTGCGTGGATTTGTCACCTGCTGCCGGGGCCGGTGCTGGGACTGCCGTCAATATTAGCTTACTTCCCTTCCCCCTGCAACGCAAGACTCTCGTGACTGCCATTTCTTTCATTCTTTGGTTACCTTTCACCTGATTTTTGTGGGCCAACCAATGGAACTAACACAAATTTGCCTCGTTGCCAAATAGGTAATAACCCTAACGGTGAAATCACTTTTTTAACGGCTTATTATACTTTTTGCTCCAACTTGGCGAAATGTTTCAAATTACCCCGTGAATTTTATTTTCGGCCAAATAAGTCATCAAATTTGGTAGTTTCAGTCAAATTACTCATTTTTTAACAAGAGACTAATAGAGATGTTAAGATTGATAATGTGTTATGTCACGTGGATTCCACATCTAGATTAAATTTCCACGTGGCATGCCATTTCAGCAACCAAAACTCAGTTAAGTGGGTGTCACTATCACGTAGAATTTACATATGACATGCCATAATAGCGACCTAACCCAGTTAAGTGAGTCATATTGCCATGAGGAATTTCCCCGTCGCATGCCACGTCAGCGATTCTAACTCCTCCGATTAGAAAAAAAAAGGGGTGATTTGACCAGAACTGCCAAATTGGTGAGCTTATTTGGCCGAAAATAAAGTTCGAGGGCTAATATGACAAATTTTGTAGTTGGAGGGCCAAAAAGTACATTAAATCTTTATTTAACCATGTGTGTCAATGTTGTTTACTAGGGTATGAGAATTTTTCCATGAACTAGTAAAATATTAAAAAGATCGTCAAAAAACACTTACCAAGCTGTTGTACCAAAAAGAAAACACTTACTATTTTTTAAAAAAAAAATAAATAAAAATTGAATTACAAAGATTATAATATTCATAATTACAATATATTGAGAAAGTTCTCCTCTTTTTGATCTATATCTTGTTTCATGATCGGATGAGTATTTCGCATAATTATAATAGATGCTCAAATCTTCTTCATAAGTCTCTCGCATGTCCACCACCACTACCTCACTTTTACTTCTAGAAGTTTCTCCCGAGAAAAAGCTTTCAACAATAATAATAAAAAAAGTTCCCAATTCGAGGATCTTTTTCATCCTGTAAATATTCTCCTATATAAAGGAATAGAAAATACTCAAGGACCCATCTTGAACTCGTGAGATCCTCAAGTTCTTTCTATCATCAAAATTCAACTCGGTATCAAGAGCCACCACCATAAGGTGAGTTCTTGCTTTCCATTCCAATCCTTCTTAATTCTTCTTTTGTCTGATCCTTTCTACTCCACACTACCGATGCACCTCTCTCTGAACTTCTTATTCAACCTTACCTAAAACTCCAATTCTTCTCGTTGTCCTATCTTGTTGTCACAAAGACATTCATTATCTAATTTCTTCTTACAGAATTATATAAGCTACTCTCAATGTTCTCTTAGGTAATTTTCAAATACTTAGTCTTCTTTATATTTTCTTGCTCATTCTACATCCCTCCGTTTACTTTTCACCCTCTAGTCTCTCAACAAATCCTTCTTTCTTCCTTCCAATGGCTTCAACAACACCAACCAAATACCCATATCCATCAACACTAAACGTTAGTAATTTTGTCTCTACCCATCTCATCCAAACAATTTTTCTTCTTTGGAAAACACAAAATCATGGGATTAATTGAAAGTCAAGATATGCTTGGTTTCCTTGATGGTAGATATTCCATGCCAAATCAAACAATTTCAAGTTCTGAGTCTTCAAAGCAAGAGTTAATTCCAACATTTTTGTCTTGGAAAAAATCTGATTCTCTTCCTCGAGGATGGATTATATTGATACTCTATATGAAGAAGTCATTGGATTCGTTGTTGGGCATGAAACTGCTGCTGAAGTTTGGAATGCTCTAGCAGAAGTTTTTGCTTAAGAATCATACGAACATGAATTCTATCTCTTGCAATATCTTCAAACTCTCAAGAAAGATAATCTTTCCATCCCATAATAGATTCGAAAATTGAAAGGTATTTGTGATGACTTAGCTGCTATTGGTAAACAGTCAATGACAAAACAAAAGTGTTCCAACTATTATGTGGCCTTGGTCAAGGATATTAATCTTTTGTTAACAACAATGATGAAGCCACCAACTCCTTCATTTGGAAAGATTGTTCCTTTTCTGTAAGGATATGAAACAATGAAATCTGTTAACACACCCAACTTATCTGAAGGTTTTGGTTCTCTTAATCAAAAAAATGGCCTTTGTTAGTTGGCGCTACTAGCATCATCTAGGAGGAAGAAATTTAGAAAAATTCAAATAGCATCAAACTACATTCACCTCTCAAGGTCGTAGATTTCCTCAAACCAATTACTGTTCAATGGCTGTCAAGGACGTTAAGTGCCAAACCTTCTTCAATCATTAATAATAGGTACGGTGCATCTGGAAAACATGAAAAAAGCTCAGAAATCACTTGTCAAATTTGCAAGAAACAAAGGCATACGACCTTGAATTGTTAGCATTGGTACAACCAAATTTATCAGCCTGCCATTCCATCACAAGCATTAGTTGCAATGACAATCATTGATGTTTAAAATGATGAATGACACTTTGATACTAGAGCTATATCACACATAACAACAGATGATACTAAGCTATTTAATCTCACTGAATATAATGGTCATGATAAAATAATGGTGGGTGATGGAAATGTTTTGAATATCTCGCAGAATGATTCTGCTGCTATAGATAGTGGTAACAAAAATTTACTTTTAAATGATATATTCTTGTTGAACCTGAAATAATGAAAAAAATGTTTTTTGTTAGTCAGATAACTACTGAGCATCCATATACTAGGACAGGACAACAAAACAAGTCGTAGCAGTGGGAAGTGCGTGTGGCGGATTGTATGCCCTTCAACCATCAAATGGAGCAGTTTTGTTTTCCACTAGGTTTCGAGTGGTTATTGATAGAATTTGTCATGAAAAACTTAGACATCCTCAAATGCTTGCCGTTGATCTTTTGAAGAACAAAAGTTTAATTTCTAGTATGAATAAAACCAATAAGATTAATAGCTTTTGCACTAATTGTCAATGGAAAAAGCATGTAGACTTCAATTCTTGATTAAAAATGAATTTTGTGATGGATCTATTTCTGTTATCCATTGTGATTTATGGAGTAAAACACAACTTTGACACATTAGAAGTTTAGTTATTATGTTATCTTTATTGATGAGTGCACACATTTTACTTAGTGTTTTCCTCTCAAAAACAAATCTGATTTCTTTCGATGCTTTGTGGATTTTCACAAATACATTTGAAATCAATTTGACAAGAAAATCAAAATCTTCCAATCTGACGGTGAAGGTAAGTAATTTTCTGATAACAATTTTAATGCTTATTTATCAAGTCTTGGTTCTAAGCATCAAATATCTTGTCCATGAACATCTGAACAAACTTTTAATGCAGAGAGAAAGCATATAGGAACATTACTGAGCTTGGATTAGCTATGCTTTTTCATGGAGGACACCAGAATATATGTGGAATGAAGCATTTAATATTGTTGTTTGGTTGATAAACAGGTTGCCATCAAGGGTGTTAAAATGGAAATGTCCATATGAACTACTTTTGGAAAACAACCTGATTATTCGTGCTTACAGGTGTTTGGGTGTCGTTGCTTTCCTTTTTTTTTTTTGAATGGAAAAATAAAAGAGATTTTATCAAGACATGAAAACTGACAACCAAACACAAAACACTACCTATCAAGTTCAAAACACAAGTTCAAACATGAAATCAGAAAAAACACATGACACACCAACGTGAAACCGCAAGCAACATCAACAGACCAATGAGACCAAAAAAAAAACTAACATCCAAGACAAGAAATCTAAACCCAAGCCAAGAGAGTCTTTTTGCTAGAATGGATGAAAAACCATCCATTGAAATAGAGCAAGAGCGCCATAGAAAATTGAAGTCCACCCAAAGATCTTTTTCTTTGACCAAAAAACATCACCACTCTTCCCGCATTACTAAAAATCAGATTCAAAACGCCATAAAGCTCAGCATCCATATTCCATATGACACTTTAACAAGTTTTACCCAAACTTTAAGATTCATCCCAAGCCTTATTTAAAATATTATGCTAAAACCAAACTTGATCCAAAATCCATACCATTTGTGTTTCTTGGTTATGATAAGGTCTACAAAGGTTATAAATGTTACCATCCACCAACCAAAAGGATGTATATATCTCGTCATGTGGTGTTTGATGAAAATACTTATCCTTTTCGTGGATTAGGTAATTTATTTTCTATAATATGTTCTAATTCTAAAGTTATACCTTTCTCTGAATGGTCTACAAGAACTACTGATACCATAGTTGTTACAGATCATACACATGAAACCAAGATAGCCATATGTTGTTGATGATAGTGCTCTAGACATTTCTCACTCCATGCCGACATTAAATTCTTCATGTACAATATATTGAGATCAATGTTAGATCAGAGTTGCAACAAATACCAGATTCTTCCAACAACGATCAATTCCTTCAGCAACAACCAACATGACCTTATCTTCCCATGATCATGAATGTCATGATACCATAGACGCTTGTTGGGGTGAAGACTGCTTGCCTCCTCAACTAATCCCTTGTTGATGGAATTAATATATCATTTATATCATGTTTGTATCCTACTTTTGACAAGTGATTTGGGACATGAAAAACTTTTTGAAGAGGACATATATATTAGCACAAAGGAGTACTTAATAAGAATAAGTGTCGAATCACTTAAACCAATCCATCACTACTGATAAACCCAACATTTATATGAATATTACTCACGTAATTTAATTTAAGTAATATAATAAAGATACTAATGGTTTGTTTCATAGTTATATATAGATACCGTTTTGAATAGTATAAGTATACATTGCTAGTACATAAATTCTACAATAATATAGTTTGGGCGAAAAACATTCTATAATAATATTAGTATATAGAGAAGGGTAAATATTTAAATCAGAACTAAAAATTTGGGAAGTGTTCAATTTCGGCTTAATTCTTCAAACTAAATCTAATTAGTCCTAAACATTTAGGTTATCAACCAAATTAAACATTTTTCAGACCGTTAAGTATTACGTGGTTTCTTTGATGTGGCAACGACGCGTGTATAACACACAAGAAGTTTCGTCAGAATTAAGTTTAAGTTTAATTTTGATTCACGACTCCAACTTTTAGAATTAATTTGGTTCAATTGAAAGAATTAGCCTAAACTGAACCCTTCTACAAACTCTTAATCCTGATTTGAATATTTACTCTATAGAGAAATAAAAGAGAAACGGAAAAGGAAGGCTCAACGGACAACGGCGACAAGACAAGTCGTTGGCTATGTCATTTGGCAACAGCTAAATTTGCTAGGTTTTAAGGAGTATTTTACTATTTTTGATTGATGATAATAAGGGAAAAAAAAAGCAAATGAATTCCGTTACACTTTTTATTTAATTCCAATTTTTAAAATAAAATAATTCGTTGTTGTTGTTACATTGGAACAAGGGAACTCTTTTGTCAAAGATGTGCACGTGTGCTCATCCACTTGTTGGGATAATGGGTTTTCGTGCGTAACGTAGGACAGCGACACTCCCCCGTCCCCCTTTCCCTTTCCTTTTCTCTTCTCTCCATAATAATATACTTTTTCTTACATTTTTAAAACCCAAACAAAAAAAGCCCCTTAAACTTGCACGGGTGGTTTCGTTTCTCTCCCTAACCCCGTTATCTCTCTTTCCTTTTCCTTCTTCTTTTTTTCTCCTTTTCTTTTCTCGTTGATAATGATATCCCAACTCCCATTAACTTTTGGCTCTTTCCTCCCCTTTTTCCTCTCTTTTCCTTCCCACCTTTTCCCTTCATGCATGTCGTTTTTTATAAGTTTTTTTTTCTTCTTTATTATCTTATCTAAAGAAATCTTTCATGATAATATCAAATATAGAATAGTAGGTTTAAGTTTGATTGCATGCATTGACCCCTTTTTATTATTTTCTCCTTTTGATTTCTAACTTTTAACCTTGATTTTATTAGCCTTTACCACCTCTGTAAACTAGGAAGATGATAGTGATGGGAAAAAGTTGGCTGCAAAGCAATGCAATGATTCATATATCAATACTTCCTACAATCTTATGGAGTAATCTTTTAAAAGACTTTTTTAATCATGTTTGCCTTTTCCTTCACTCTCATGTAGTATCTTTCTTTTTACTAAAGTTAATGGGGTTTATAAAGTTCCAAATTATGATGATTCACTTTTTCTAGTTCCCACTCGTGTAACAATGAATAAAGAGGTCAAGTATTATTACGCAAAATAATACTACTAGATATTATATAATATATAGTAGTAATAAACTTACAAGAAAACGTCCATTTTCTTTTGCCGAAATGGTAAAAGTTAAACTTATGTGATGGAATTCGGATTTGTCTCTGTATATTAATTAACATATATATTCTAAGTTTGATAAAATTTTACATTCGAGTTATTAGTCCAACTAGAATATACCATGTTTAGTTCTTGAGGTTCTGGATTCAAGTCTTACAAAATTTGTGCTTAATTACTTAATCTGTTTATTTTTTTTTATTTGTGTTGAATTCTCATAAAATGTTTGAGCATATAAGAAATTATTATGGTTAGAATGAGATTTTGAGTGTACTCCTAAAAAAATTCTAAACTTTATATATAAAGTATAAACTGTCATTGGAATGAGATAACCCTAACTAGTTGTTGCTTGCAAAAAAAAAACTATATATATTACTAAATCACATCTATTTTATGAAATTATTATCATTGATTTACTTTTGTGAGGGATTAAAAATATTTATAAGAAAAATATAACTTTCTTTAAATGGGAGGGAACGGGTCCAATTAGGAGGGGATGCAAGCAATGGATATTTTAGAGAAATGGCCCAGAAATGGCCCGGAAATGGGGTGGCTGAGTGTGGTTTTGGTCCTACAAGGCAAAAGCTAAACCGGCACACCACATGTTGGAAGCTATCAAAGTAGGTGGGGGGATTTTGATCGATCCCAAAAATTTATTACAAAGTTTGATGGAAAAAAATAAAATCCCCAAAATTCCCCATATTACAAAAATTCCACTGGGCATATTTCTCTCAACACCATTCTTTTAAAAAAACTTTTTGCTTCTTTTGGGACAATCATCTCTCTCAAAAATAAATGCCCCAAGGATTGCAAGATCTCCCTCATATATTAATATTGCAGCAGATGCCCTTTGTTACCAACCGCACACCATTATATGCTTTCATCCATTAATTCCTTTCATATATCATCATAATAACTGCCTCTCTCTTTTGAAGATACATGGAACTGGGAATATTAATGTATTGGAATGGAAATGATTTGTCATTTGTGGGTCTTTTCCTTTTCTTTTTTTCTTTTACAACACAAAATTCTTATAAAAACATTTATCATGCATTTCATAATTTGAATAGAAACATTACATATGCTAATTTATTCTATGTTTTCCCATTTTATAATTAGTTATATATATGTATATAAAAATTCATCCATATTTACTGTTTAAAAAAAAAATAGAAGATGAACCTGAGATGGAAAAGATTCCATTGATGGAAGGAGCCAAGCACTCGAGTCCATGTAACGGAAATGGAAGTATTAATGAAAGTCAAAAAGGGAGATTAGAGTTTTAAACAGTTACTTTAGGGGAAGAGACGTGAACAAACACAAAACATCAGCTCAAAGTCCCGCTAGATTGCCGCCACTTTTGTCCGGCCCAGCCAGCCATGTGAACTCATGTTTCGGTCGGTGTTCCCAATAATTTGGGCTTATCCCGAACATAACTGTCCGAATCAAGCGCCGAGGTCGGAGGATTTATTGTGTGTCGGCCCAATTAAGAATCTGGGCTGAATTGGCAGGCCTTGAATGGAGACCAAGATCCGCTCTGAGTCTGAGACTAAGGTCAAACTTCACTGCTGTAACTGTAATCTTTCTCGACAATCATTTTCCACACATTGCAATTTTTGGACATCTTCCGGAATTCGAGATAATCTTTGGTCCACTCCATGTCTACACTTCGAAAAATCTAAGCTCTTGGAGTAGAAGTTGGGGAACTCTATTCTGGTTCAAATGACCACAATTACGTTCATGGCTTCACCAATCTCAACTTCCACATTCTTGAGCACATCTTCAGTTAGCTCAAAATCAGTAACCTGCTCTTTCTATCCTTTGACTTCATATCCCAAAGCCTCCACTCTCCGTTTCTCTATCTTGGGTCCAGCTCTATTCTCTCAATGGAGTGGTCTTAGGCATCTGGGCATTTCAATTTCACCTAAATCTCTTAAATTAGGTACCTTTTTTATGTTTTTTTCCCTAATCTGGGTTCTTGTTATTAGGTATTCATTTTTCTTCTTTAAAGACGATTTATTTTGAATTTTGATTGAGTTTTTTGTTTGTGCAGAAAAAAGGGGGAAATGTAAAGGTAAGGTGATTCATGCTTCTCTATTTGGGGTGGGAGCTCCTGAGGCTCTGGTTATTGGGGTAGTTGCTTTGCTGGTGTTTGGTCCCAAGGGTCTAGCTGAGGTATGTTCTAACTTGTTACATAGGTTAGTTTAGTTCATTGCTTTTGAAGAAGAATAAATTACTTTCTCCTTTTTTGGCTACTTAAATTTGATGAATTTGATTATTTTCTGGATTGTTTGTTTCCATATCATCTGTTATGCATATAGCCCCGAATTCCCTTTTATGTAATTTCTGCCAAGACCTAGATTGTTTTTAGGTAATTCTATCCTTGGAAACATTGGCCTTGGTCCTCATACCAAGTAATGTCATATATAAATCTCTGATAAATGCTTCAAGTAAGGAGTAAGCCCCCGATGAATTAAGCAATAACCAGCAATAAATGGGATAGACACTATAGTTTGATTGGCATAATCAGGGAAAGAAATGGTGTTAATTCTTTTTGCAAGTGATTGGGGGATAAAACGTTTTTCCTGAAATTTGAGCTAGTCTAGTTTGGGATTCTCTACTAAACGGAGTTAGTCTTGCCTGAAAATTAACATGGTTTCTTGCTGCTAGCTGTTTTGCCTTCTTAGATGGGAATCCACTTCTATGATCTAAAGGAATCCACAGCTCCTTGATATCTTAGATTATTAAAATAATAATAATAATAAGGATCATTGATGAATCCTTTTGATGAGATGAAAGTATTTTTTTCTTCCTCTTATTCTTTCCTATCAATGAACTTATTCTGCTGGCTGCTGTTATCAAATTTATTCTGGTGTCTTTTGGCATGATGTCCTCGATACAAAATCCTTCCATTTCCACATGACACCTAAGTGCCTTGTATTCAAGTTGCTGATCTCTTTTGGCTTTGTTTTCATGAGAATGATTTGGGGCCTTAAGTCTTTAGTGATCCAAATCTTTAGGAGGAATTGTTACATGTTTACTAGGGAAGTAGGGATCTATTTTCTCATTTTTAGTAAATGGCATGAAATCTATAAGTATCTGACTTGTGGATAGTTTAAAAGATGTACTGATTATGCTATACAACACATTTATCAACCGGACTCCAGGTTATTAAATTCTAATAAGGGTGGAAGATTTCCATTGATACTGTGATAAAGGTTTCCAATCAATTGTTAGGTATGTTACATAATTATGGGTAAACTTAACTGTATCAATGAAGCCTGAAGTTCCATAAAGTGATAAAGGAATTAAAAGATAACAGATCAGTGCCCGCCATGCTCTGATCCTTTAAGGGGAAGTTGCACTGCTTTACTAAAAAAGGCATCAAGAATTAGTTTACAACTGCAGAGCAGACAATTTTGATGCCTTTGTGGAGTAAAATGATTATTCTGGGATTTTGCTTGATTTGATTATAAATTGTTCAGGCTGCCTGTAATTGTTGGCTTTTTCTGCTTATGTGTAAATAATTAAAATTCTACTTTTTATGTGCAGAATTCATGATCTCCCTTCCAAATTTTTTCTTGCATTTGAGCTACATACTCATTTTATATTGATGTTATTTGCCTCTTACCATTCATTTTTACATTTTTAGCAACTTTTGAGGGAGCAATTAGACAGAAGCATATTTAATTAGGATAATGTTATGATAAAGTTAAATGCTTGTGGCATCTCAATGACCCACTAATTCCAGGTTGCTCGGACTCTGGGAAAAACATTGCGTACATTTCAACCCACCATTAGAGAACTTCAGGTAGGGCCTGTTGGTTTTGCTTAGTCTTTAGCTTGTCAATTATCATAGCTTTGCCTTTCCCTTTTGAATTTTCACCTTTCTTTTTTTGTTCTGTGAAGGATGTTTCAAGGGAATTTAAAAGCACCCTTGAGCGGGAGATTGGTCTTGATGAAATATCAAGTTCAACACAAAGTAGAAGCCCCTATCTAAGTCAAACTCCTCCAACCCCTTCCCCAGTTACCGAAACCAAGGAATCTGGTTCCAAGGCTGATCCCAGTGAGTGATTTATATTCTTATATTCAAGTCTTAGTGGTGTGGATTAGTTTTTATGATCTTTCATGATTTTTTCCCTTCAAATCTCATTTTTCACAGTGATGATCAATTCTGCTGTTGATTGCTTAGTGATGGGTCTTTAATATTCCTTTTCCCTATTCACTTTATATATTTTAAAGAAATTCGATGAATTATGCAATTCATCACCTAAGTGCAGATGGTACTCCATCAGTGGACAACGCTTATACCAGTGAAGAGTACTTAAAGATCACAGAGGAGCAGCTAAAAGCTTCTGCTTCTCAAGAGCAGGCCCCGACCGCCTCTCCTGAAGAAAGCCAGTTAGAATCCAAAAGTCAACCTGAAGGTTTGTTCTTCTCTGTCTCTGTCTGTCTGTCTGTGTTGCCCTCACCCATGCCCCTCTCTGATGTAATATGTGTAAACTGGTGACAGCTACTCCCAAAGAAACTGGCACTGCAACGCCTCCCTCTCAGAAACCCGAAAGTGAGACATGAAATCCCATCCAAGGGAGAATGAAGGAATTACATAATCCATTAATTTTACGGAAGCAGCTCAAGGCAAGGATGAAACCTCCTGAGAATGTGTATGGAGAAAGAAATGCCACATCTGTTCCCCTTCTCTTCTAAATTTTGGTTGAATGACTTTAGAATAGTTGTTGCCAATCTCTAGTCTACTTAAGAGTAACTGTACAACATAATAGTACCATTTGGGATAGTTAAGGTGAATCTTCCTTTGTTCATTTCTGGAGGCGGGGTTGTCTGCAATTCAAGTAGGAACTTCGTGATTTTTTTTTTGGCTACTTCGTGAATTTTTTGGTATTCAGACTATGACTAATAAAATATATTAGTAGCTCATTACTGAAAGGCGTTGGATTGATAATCCCATAAACTTTGCTTTTATTGGTGGGGATGGATCACTAACAAAATCGTATGCCCTACTGTCGAAACTGTTATACATCAATGATTAGGCTAAAGAGACTTCTGTGAAGGTAATACGGCTCAGTTGAGTTCAATGCTTGGCCTGGAGTTGGACAAAGGAGCCTCAAAGGGAAGAGAGACAAAGAGATGCACCTGTTTAGAGTTTGGTTTACTTTTGAAGGAAGAAAGCTCTGATATTTGGCAACTTAGGTTAGGAAGTAAAGAAATAGTCAATAATACTTACAATTAATCACAACCCATTTCTCCGGCGATGGTTCTAACGCTGGGAATTTCTTCCGGCCTTGAGCTTGAACCTTGAAGTAGCACGTTGCGCATTTAGTCCCTTTAGGCCTAAGGGCGACGTCTAGATGGGCTTTCATTTAAAATGGTTTTTAAATGGGCCTCCTCCTTTTATGGTCCGCTCCTATAATTGAGAAGCAAAAATGTTTAAGGGATAATGTCTTTAATAAGAATTTCCTTGTATGATCCTTTAACCTTTTTGTTGATTGAAAATATTAGTCTAATTAACATTGATTAGGTTGAGTGGAAGGTGGCTCAATGCCTAAGGTTTCGGAGTTCGAGTCTTGTAAATGGAGAAAACAAGTGCGGGGAGAGTTCCCTTATATTGATCGATGCGGCTCGACTCCAGACTAGTTATGGCTAATATGATTACCGGATATCAGACGATTAGTACGAAATAAGAAAAAGTTTAGTCTTGGACCAATAAGATTAAGAGGTTAAAGGAAAAATGTTTTAAATAATGTCGACATTGTAAAACAATACTAATATATAACCCTAAGGAAACTTTACCTAAGTATTTCAAACTGCGAGTTTAGGATTGTTGATATGACTTTCCTATAAAAATCTAAATAAATGGTTCATATTATTGTTAAGGGAAATTGTTGTTGTTAAATTCCCATTCGATCAAGAGGAAAATAATGGGCAAAAATTAGTTGATGGGTCAGCATTTGTAATTAGTTAACATGACTCTCAAGTCAAAAACAAGAGGAAGGGGCAGTTGTGTGTCTTGTCTCTTCTCCACGCTCTCCATAAGCTGTTTGTTTTAAATAAGCGGCTTAATAATAAGCTCTCTCAACTAGTGTAGCCTAGAGCTAACTTTTTGTTGCTTCTCTCACCCTAAGTTTCATGAGCAGACTCTACAAAATAACAAGCAATTTCAGCTCCTCCCTCACCTATAGGCTATATGACAATGAAAGACCAATTATATTAATTAATGGACAGCAAAATTTTACAAGTAGGACAAAAAAAAGGGATATATATATCAATTAGCCAAACAAAAATCAGATGCGTTTTGAGCCAGCTTGTCCTTAAATTATAGTGCCAATCTGGTAAATGGGGGTAAGGTGGATAAGAATGAGAGGGACAAGTTATGTGGCTGTATGTTGAGTCACATGGTCCTTAATGGCAAAGCAAATGCTTTGGCAATTGGCAGCTGTAATGTAATGGTAGATGCATGTAATAAATGATAATTTAGCTGTGGAGATTTGACCATGCCTACCATTCTCCCAATTGGCCAATTTCTAACAATTATAGTAGCTGCAGCCTGCAAGTGCAAACCCTTCGAGGCTTTGACGGATGACATTTTATGGATCACCTGAAAGTGCAAAATTTACCCAATCCCTTTCTCCATTGCTGTTCAGAATCTGTACTTTGATCCTCTCGGGCCTCGGCTTAAATTAAAAACATGTCTTTTTTACAAGACAAGATTCGTCTCTTCAGATTTTCACACATTCTAAGAGATTATTTATTTATACAAGTATATATGTAGTATGTGGATTTGCCCAATGTTTTGATTTGACAACTAAACTCATCAAATTAAGGTGGGAGCTCTCAAAGCCTCCAACACAATTAAGTTATCCAACCACTCCATTTGATACGCTCAAAGGGAGTTTCGAAATTTCCTATGAAATCAGGTCCATTGATGAACACACATGTTTATGATCATCAGACACTGATATTGTCCTAATTTGTTGTAGGGGTATCGAGTTCTAAACGTAGTAGTAGTAGGATGGATGGAATGGGATTTGGGATATGAATAAATTACCTCTTATTATTATGTAGTCCATTTAAATAATTATGTTCATGACCAACAAAAAACAAATAATGCAAAATGACAAATTCCAACTAACTTTATTATTATGGGTGCTCTTAATTTAAAAATTGACCAAAGATTAAAACCATTAATAAAGTCAAACACCTACAACATAAATCTCCTGACCTGAAATTAAAGACTACTAGCAATAGTAATAAACTAACATAAAGTTGGTAGCAAATAATTTTACAATAATTTTGTTTAAGACGGATGACGGAACCAACTTATTCAAAGGGTGTAACTATTTTCACATTTATGTTGATTCTTATGATTCATCTTCATCTTAACCAACAAGCCTCATTCTTCTCATAGCATTTCTCTTTTCAAAATAAATGTGAAAATAGCACCCTCTTTCCTATTTGAGTCCGTGTTACTTAAAACTAAAATCACCCATTCCAAAAGAAACATTCTTAAGAAAATTACTACTATTATATTGATGATTCTGCCCAAATCCAAAATTATGAAGTTGATCATGCAAATTACTATCAGGCTTCCAACAGGAACTCCTTATCTTGTTCCAACTTCTCCATGGCTGCAGCTTCCAAAGTGATCTCCACGTCAATGCTCCTACCTCCACTCTTCCCTTGATACAAATAAACCATCCCATCGAACCTGTTGTTCGAACCGGTCCTCACTCCTTCCGGTTTTCCCCACCCGAAATCCACATCGTAAACCTTAAACCTCGGGGAGCTCCCCACGGCCACGCAGTTGACACCGGCGTCCTTGAACTGGAAAATCTTCGGTGCAGCTTCCCACTCTTTGTTGCGTTCCTCGATGGCCTTGGCATTGTGGGCTTCAATTGCTTTTTGTACCACCGACGCACCGAATTCCGGCGGGTTCGCCAGGAGTAACCCGGCTGCCGTGGCGGTGAAGATGGCCTGAATTAGATTTCCGAAGTAACTCTCCGGCATTGGGGGATCCACCCTTTTACGACAATCTGCGAAGACGGTGAAAACTGTTAAGTCTTCGGGTTTGAGGTTACGTGCTCTGGTGGCGTGGTGCCAGATATGGACGGCTAGAGATTGAAAAGTGGAGAAGGGTTTGGAGCCGTCGGATGGCGGGTTGGAGTTGGCTTTTGCCTTGATCTTGTCGATGGCGGCTTCGGAGAAGCGGAAGAGTTTCTCCCTGAGCACCGGGCCATGATTGGCGGCATCACCGTTGGCGACCGGGTTGGGTGGAAGAGAGAGGTCCAGCTTGACCCGTGTGTTTCGGGCTTTGGTCCGCTCGAGAAATGGCTGAACCGAGATGGAGTTGGACCCATTACAGATTTGAGCCCACGAGCTCATGAAATGCCACGTGGAGGTCCCATCGAGGATGGCGTGGTTGAACGCGCACCCAATTGCCACTCCATCTTTCAACTTGGTCAACTGTAACAGTAAAAAGTAAAAAGTAAAAAC
>AWUE01019732.1:0-17040 GCA_001974825.2 Corchorus olitorius | reverse complement strand
GGGTGGGGGGGGATGGCCCCTGCTGCCTCCCCCTTAATTCCGCTCCTGGGCCTAACGTTTGTTAAAATGCTCAAATAAGGGCCTGATCTTTCAATTTGGCCAAGTAAGGGCCAAACGTTTGCCAAAATGCTCAAATAAGGGTCTGATCTTTTAATTTGGCCAAATAAGGGCCTAACGTTTGCCAAAATGCTCAAATAAGAGCCTAGCGTCGAAAATTCTCACCTATCATCCAAACTGACGCCAGACCTTTATTTGAGCATTTTTTTTATAACGTTAGACCCTTATTTGGCCAAATTAAAAGATCAGACCCTTATTTGAGCATTTTCGATAACGTTAGGCCCTTATTTGAGCAATTAGCCTTATATTTATGATTAAGTGTGTTTTAATTACATATTAATTGTGTGTGGATATTAAGATTTACCGGTTCAACTCCTCTGCCGGAATTCCAAAAGATTGGTGCTATAAATGTATCTGCAATAATGGTTGATTCATGGTTAAACTATTGACATTTCAGTTCTGTTTTCCTTTCGTCTTCATTTCTATTTTGGTGGTTTCTTCTTCTCTAACATTTCTCTGAATGGTTTCACATGGACTCCATTCTGTTTCCTAAAATTTCCAAGTGGACGTTGATAAGATCATTCCATTAAGTATGAAAGAGAGACCAGACATCGATCTAATCTCTCAAAGACAACCTCCCCATTTATACGCCTGCTCCATGTCATTTTAGGACCCCTAACAGGTAATTCCATCAACTCACACTCATCTATAACAGTTTGAAACGCCTCCATTAAGTATGAAGGCCGAATCGCACCCCCAATCTTTTCTTCTGATGATAAAAGTTCATTATAATCCCCAACACAAAGCCACGGCAAATCCATTTGGGAATGTAAAATTTTAAGCAAGCTCCATGATTCATACCTACGGGAGGATTCCGGATGTCCATAAAAACCGATAAACCGCCAATCAGTAGAACAATTATCATCAATAACAGTATCTATGTGATTCATAGAGTAGGACAATAAAGATAAATTTATTGACTTATTCCATAAAAGTGATAGTCCACCAACACGACCATTACAATCAATTGAAAAGCAAAAATCAAAACCTAACCGCACTCTAATCCGTTCCATCTCCGATTGCTTCCTTTTCGTTTCCGATAGGAAGACCAATTGAGGAGCATGGCCACGAATTAGAGTAGCCAACCTATGAACTGCCCGGTAAGATCCCAAACCGCGACAGTTCAAAGCTAAACAAATCATTTATCTTGGCAAAGGCTGGCTTCCTCTGCCACCTCCGCCGCTGGTCCAGATGCATTGCCATGAGTAGCATCCAACTCTTGTCTAGCCAAGTTTCCTTCACGATACTCGTCGGTCTCCATCCCAGTCTCTTTTGATCGCTTCCCAAACCCCCCTTCATTGATAACAAGAAATTTGAATCGTTTCTGCCCCACCCTAGCATTCGTCTCTGGTCCTAACACATCAAATGAGTACTGATCCGACACCCTGGCACTCTTCTTCCACTTCCTAATCTTCCTTGTCTCCGCCTGAGAATTTGCCCCAAAAACAAAGGGAGCAGTCGGCGAATAGGCTTCTGTATCTCTAACATTCTGCATCTTGTTAATTGATGGAGTAGGTGCTTTGCTTGTAGCTTTCACCTGACCCAAGTTAGTTATCAGGCCCTGAGCATTATCTTGACCCAATATTATACCCTCCCCATCCCTTCTTTTAGAGCCCAATACTGAAGGCCCAACACCTTGTATCTCCTGGCCCAAAGCTGCAATTGCTGCTGCCCCAATAGCTTGAAATTTGTTTCCACGAGGCTGTGGAGTGGAAGATTCACTCGAACCTTCAGCCACAATCAAGGGGATATAGTTATGGTCTTCCCTTGATTCTCGCAGCGCCCCTCTTCTAGGATTAGTACTGGCAAATTCGGTCCCTTCCCCTGTCGCACCAACCACTTCCTTCCCAATAGCTTCCTTATTTTTCGCCATTTCCTTCCTGTAGACTCGGGAATCCACTTCATTAGAGAGCTCCCTGTGAATGTCACGCGCCGCCTGGCGTCCTCTCAGCACCAGACTATCCACATGGTTGCGGAATCGACGCTGCCCCCCCTCCATCTCACTGCCCTCATTCACCGAGTTGGATATGGTCAGTCCCCTTCCATCTCTCATAGACCAGTAACCCTTGGTCGCCAGCTTGGGGAGAACGGTGCACCCCAACCTCCTGATCGGAAACTGCCAGAAGACCCATCCTGTTTCCTATAGTTAATATCTGGCGACTCTGCTTTGAGATCAGCTGAGAACTTCCGATCCACAAAACCTTGGGTCAATCTTTGTTCAACAGCAATCGGACACTCGACTCTTGATGGATCAAAGATCCACACACATAGCAATAAGCTGGAGTCTTTTCATATTTGAACTTCACTTCCAAATCCCCATCCGGAGTTTCAACTGTCGTTGTCTTCCTCATTGGAAGATTAAGGTTGACATTAACCCTAATTCGCAAGTATCTTCCCCAATCCGGATCAACTTCAAGCACCGATCCAAGTGCCTCCCCAACCGCCGCACCCACCATTTTCATTCATCATATTGATCGGTAATTTGAAGATCCGCACCCAGAAAGGACAGAAGTCAAAATTCACCTCCTCTGGCACCTGTTCTCCATTGTATTCTCGGAGAACTAGTAAGGATCTGTTGAAACACCAAGGTTGATTTACGAGGACCCTATCACGATCCCCTTTCTCCTCAAACTTGAACCAATACAGACAGTCTCCCACCTCCTTTATCATCATATCTCCAACAAGAAACCATGCTTGGAACATAGCCGATCTCAATTCGTCAATATTGGCCTTCTTCTTGGCATAAAGTCGCCCTAGGATCCCAAAGCAGGACCCTTCCCCATCCTTACTCGCAATCCATTCCGGGTTGATAACAATCTTGCTTTCCTCTTCATCCTTGATCGAGAGCTTAGAGCACATGTTTGACAAAGAACGAGCCATCTTCAACAACAAAAAACACTCAATAACACTCTGGATAAAAACTCTGCTTGGACTCACAAAACCAAAGGTGAACTCTAGCCACCAGACCCAGACTTGGTTCTTCCATATATACTTCTGATATGGATAAAAAGTCGTTTGAAGTTTAGATTGAGTAATTGAATTCAAATTCAAATCACCCCTAATCTGAATCGAAACAGAAAAATCCTTCAGTAATCCACAAGAGAATTCTAAGGAGGTTGGCTTGTACAACGACAAGGGAAAATCCACACCGGAGAGTCCCCGGGAGGAAGGAAAGACAGAGAGAAGAGAGAGCATTTTTTTTTTGAACAATTAAACAAAAACTGCTAGCAAATTTTTTTTCTTTTTGCAATTCAAAAGTTTTACAAGTGAACGTACTTTTTAATATAGTATAGATATAGATAAATATAAATATAGATATAGATGTAATCGCAATTAATTAAGTTAAATGGTAGGAAAAACTGTTAGAAATCTAATATTTATTCAAATAATTATGTGCTGGAAATGAAATTTTATTTTGATTATAATTCAATGTTCTAAATATTATTTATAAATATTATATTTGAAATTCTAAATAAATAATAATATAGCAGTTTGGGAAGTTATTAATAGTAAGGTATATAGAAGGTATCGATAAAGTATAGATGTATATAGATTTAATCGGAAACTTGAAAAAATTGAAACCTCTGCAACAATTGTGCTTTAAGGAGATTGAACCCGTCTTTTAATTTTATTTAATTATAGAAATCACTTTACCTTCTCCATCAATCATTTATAAACTTTTGATCTAAAAAAAATCATTTATAAAATTTTATGCTTTTGAGTTGTAATTTTCTACTTGTTTTCATTAAATATGATCATATGAATGTCATATAATGCCAGTGCATATCTATTATCTACACAAGGAAAAGAAAAAGTTGGTGACAATATAATAATACTATAGGGTAAGCAAGATATGGATACTCAAGTCAAATGCAATGAAAAAGAAAAAAGAGATACCCAAATGCCAAATACCAGTAGTACTAGATTGTATATACTTTTTTTTTTTTTGAGGAATACTAGATTGTATACTTATTTTATGATTGACGGTTCATAATTCATAACATCTACGGTAAAGATCAGTTGGTGGGCAATAAATATTGTTTCATTATTGGTCCATCGGAGCTTAAAATTTGTTGGTAATTAAGTTGAGGTGGCAAAAGGCATGCCAATTCATTTAGTATAACCAGCTGCCTTAATTATTCTACACCAAGAATTGCCCATGTTTTCTTCTGTTTTCTTCCTTTTTTCAATGTTTGAGAAGACAAAAGTCCAATAAGAATCAAAGCAATAAAGTCGAATTTTTGGATTAAAATACAGTAATGAAGATAAGTAAATGGTTATCTTGACCTAAGATCAGGATTCCGGGTTCGGGCATGGATGGTTGGTGGACCCGGATCCAAAATCTCTTTCACAACAAGGTTTCTAGCCCTATTTATTGTCATGAAACACAAATAAAGATGCTCCTCTAAATCATCAAGTTGTTGAGTAAAGTTGGCATCATTTTTCTTCAGCCGGCGCGCCACTTCACAACTGGCTTGGAGCCGATCTTCTCCTCGTTCTAGCCAAAACTTAACCATTGCACGCATGTCCTCCACCTCATCGTTTAGCCGAGCCACTAGCCGGCTTATGGTGTCCAAGTCTCGATTCAATATGTAAGTCCCCTTGGCAGCGGCGTCGAGCTGAGTTGACTCTCGAAAAAGTCTTCTCGATGAAGCCAACTCAAATGAAGCCGCTATTAGACCCGGCGCAGTCACCAGCAATGCTAAAGCATGGGATGCAACTATTATAGTCAATGAAGTTGTTAATGCCACTAGAAATATGCCCGAGCCGTGCTGTAAGCTGTTTACTAGATGGAGCTTGGCTCGTGCCTTGTCGCGACTAGTCTCAAGCCGTTTAAGCAACTCACAACAACCGGCTTGAATGATCCGAACCCGGTTTGAAGATGGAGAAGAAGATACAAACGGATTAGGACAATTGGAGAATTCAATTAAACAGGTTACAATACCTGAAAATTGATTTTCATTTGAGAATTGAACAACTCCGAGGGCTTGAAATGAGGTTCTAAAAGATCGATATTTGAGACGTGTATGGTCAATAACTTTTAATAAAAGGCCACATAAGAGAGAAGCATTAGCAGTTTGAGAAAAATAGTCCAACAAAAGAGAGTGGGTTGTGGGTCGGTTTTGGGCCAAATTAAGGATCCGAGTAACGGTGGATTGGTCGGGATCCAAGAGATGCTCAGCAAAGAGGCGATAAGAGGGAAGCCGAGCTGCTGTAGTTGAATCCATTGGGCTAATACAAGTGGCAAATTCTGTATTGGATATGGCAAGGACACGTGTCCAAAAATCCATGTAGGATTCCGTTCGGAAAGCATTGGCATATTCTTCACGGACATCTACGCTGTTTGGAATCACAGCCAAATTAGCAGCTGGTGCTGCAAAGTGCCATGGAAAAAGAAAATATATATTGAGGATGCAAAGTGTTATTTAAAAGTTGAAGAAAATGAATGGGTTTTTGAGAGACAATTCTTCTGGCAAAAAAAATAAAAAATAAAAAAAGATACACAATTCCACATACCAGTGCATGATGAAAGGAACTTTCGGAGGGTTGCACGAATTTTTTTCTTCATTTGAGTCATCAAATTAGAAAATTCACCTCAGTGCTGCAAAGAAAGCATGAAATTTAGAGATGTCATCGAATTCATCATATTTAAATAAGTGAGTATTAAAATCAAACAAATTGGAGAAAAGATTGAATGCATTCACACAATTTCTTTGCTTCAATTCAAGTGTTGTTTATTAGGTGCTGGGTGCTGGGGAAGGAACTCAGAGTGAATGAGGAAGAAGGCCCTTTATAATGCAAAGGTTTTCTTTGATTTTACTGATGCTTGTAAGAAAAATGATATACGTGTTTATAAGTTACAAGAGTCTTTATTTCTAAGTGAAGATTGAAAGAATGGTCTAAAATCAAAACCTATACTTCGAAGGCAAATCATCTTATATATACGTTGCTTCAATTCATAAGAGGAGAAAAGAAAAAAAAAAAAAAAGAGTATAAAAAAAGAAAAAATCTTTCTTCTGGCAGGCTATGGGCCCAATAAGCGATTCAAGCCCATATGATTGGGAATTTGTGAAAGTGCATGAGAAGGAACGAACATGGGCTTTACAACCAAGTCAAAATTGCAAAGTTTAAATGGCCCCCTTTTTGGGTCTCATTTTATAAGGCTGACTTCGTTTAAATGGTTAAATGGCCTTTTGTCTCATATTATATGGATCTCTTGTATGTTGTAACTATTCCTTTTTTTTTTTGGCAATATGGAACCATTCCTCTTAGACATTGATGTTGGATTATTTTAGGTTTGGTTTAGGACTCGATTTGCTGTTAATAGTTACAAGTGGATCGGTCTGCGTTGGCGTGTCGGGCGTTCAACAATCTACTTATTTGAATAATTTTCTATTTGAATTAAATTGTTTGATACATAGGAAATTTCGAAAGTACTATGATTTTAAATGTGTACAGGTTCAATAGCTTCAATTTTGTTTCCTCCTCTAAAGTGTGTAACACTTAAACAAAAACTAAGTTTACTCTCATCTTCATATGGACATGAAAGGCCTGAAAAGAGGTTACAATTCTAGATAATTATGGGGGATAGAATTTATTATAACATTTATGTGAAAGGAAAGAATAATTACAAAAAAGGGTTCAAGGGTAAGAACTGGCTAGAAATTAACCTAGGGTCTTCTTAGTAATTTGGCAAGTAAGAAAAGACAGAAAAGTACAACAAAAATTCAAATGGAGCCTCCTCATCGATCCTCAAAAGGGACCTTTAGTAGATTTTCTGGGTCTTTCAAATACTATTTAGTATATATATTACTGTCAACTTATATAATAGTGCTAGCTAGCTTATAAGCTAAAGAGCTATAGTTAGTACTAATATTTTTATTACTCGTTATTAATTTAATTTCATTATCATAGATAGATAGGTACTAAGCCCGCCCTTTGCCTTGACTTTGGACTTTACCTCTAAGTGGGCTTTTGTTTTTTGGTCTAAAGTTTTTGATTATATATTGGATTGCTTCAATGGAAAGAGTTAGTAAATTGCAACAAACAAACTGGTTAGACCGGTTAGCAAATATGGCTCATGACGCTTTAGTGGGTGTTTCCATTTGTGATGATCCACCTGAGCAGATTTGAGAGTTGCTGGAGGAAGACATGCAGGGAGTTGGCACTTTGAGACCTTAGTCTCTGATTTCATTACCTTTCTTGTTCTTATGTAGAAAAAAAAACTGGTTAGACAATTTGATTCCCAGCACAGCACATGCAATTCGCTTTTCCAAGGAAAATATTTCGTTTTCTTTATCAGTCATTTAGTGCAAAAGAAAAAAAAGAAAAAAGAGAATTGTTCATTATATTGAGTAAGTTTCCCGCAAGGCATTAGAATTAGATTCCTAACTTGAGCTTTATTTTGGACAAAATATATCCTTTTTGACATGGCCATAATCCCACGAACCAAAAACAAAAGCTTATGGCCTACCAACAAAAACAATAATCTTTGCTAAAATGTCCCATCAACTTACAAGAAAAAACATTCACGTTTGGCCATTACATTAAGTACTGCTTAATTAATTTACTTTATGACATTGATTAAAACCATGGAAACGTGAAGAACCCTCTGGAAAATTAATTTTGATTAGAAATCATCACCACCATCTTCATATCCAAGATCTTCTTCAACCTTCTCCGCCACCTCGTCTTCAAAATGATCCTCCAGCGCATCCACACCTTCCGCTAATGCCAGTCCACCCAAAGCCCCTGCAACCGCACCCACAGCCAATCCTGTCCCCATCCCTCCAAACTTACTCTTCTTCTTCTCCTCTTGCCCGTAATAATTATACCCACCACTTCCCTCACTGTACGGTGCCTGTCCGTACGCCGGCTGAGCATTATAATTGTACGCACTGTAAGGGTACCCGGCTGCTGGCGCGGCGTTATAGTAAGGATTTGGTGGCGGTGGCGCGGCCTGAGCGTACGGGTAACCATAAGGTGGCGGAGCAGGGTAGTCTCTGGTGGAAGCTGGAGGTGGGACCCCGTAGGGAGGAGCGTTGTAAGAACCGGGCGCAGGATAACGTGGCCGCTCTCTGATTAAAACATTGACGTCCAGTTTTCCATGGGGTCTCCCGGAGGGTCGCTTCAGCTGTAGAGTTTTCTTGTAGCGTTCACCGACCCCGACATCTTCCATTACTTCCCGGAGCTTGAGCTTCGCCGAGCCGATGAGTGGTTTGGTGTCTTCCTCGGAGCCGGCGTGGACGACATCGATGAAGAGGGTGGTGTCGTCGTCGATTGGGCCGGTGAGAGGGATGACCAGAGTGTCATCCCAGACGGGACACGTGTCGCCTTCCTGGTCGACTTTAGTGGAACACTTGTTCTTTGGGTCAAGCCATAGCACGACGTAAGGCTTGATCGGGCCGTGGCGCCAGTTGACGTTTTTGAGGTCCTTTGCGGAGGAGATCGTCACCTCAATTTCTTGTGGAGAGGCCATTAATAATCGAACTGGTTCTTTGTTCTTGAAAGGAATTTAATGGAAAATCTAGAGAAGAAAAAACAGGATTTGTATTGGAATTGGATTCCGAGAGACAAGGTGATTGGCTAAAGCGTATTTATAAGTTCCATGGGGAGTTTTCTCTGGTTTAAATAAGGTAATTACTAGATTGACCTTTGAAGTTGGAGAAGCAGGCAGGCAGGGGAATACTATAATCGGTTGGAGCCTGGAGGGTATTTGAGTGAAACAACTGGACAGGTTTATTTGGAAAGGCATTTAATTAAAGGACTAAACTAGATTCTAGGGGGGGAACTAACTAAGGCGAGTGGCAGCTTAACGATTAAGTTTAAGTGTTAGCTTAGTTAGTTAGTGTTAAAAATGGATGAATAAGAACAGGTGGCAAATTCTGATTGGAAAATGATCAAGTTGAATTAACAGTGTTAGTAAGTCTGTTGAAGTGTGTGCCTCAGCCCTCTCCAGCTTAGTTGGAGAAGAATCCGAATTCAACTCAGAAAATTCCAGGAAAAATGAAAGCATGCTACACGGGGTAAACGCGGCCAATTTATTTATGGTTTTGGCTTTTGGGCCAAACCAAACGATTCAAGCAAAATAGTCATAGCGATGGCATAGATTGGTTGCCCCGTTATCTACATTTTTTTGTCCTTGTTTCCCAAAATTTGGACCACCAAAAGTTAATTAAAGTTGAATGGAAATTTGATTTTATTTGTTTTGATTATTACAAGTGAAGTGACAAATTACAAGTCTATTTTTTTGAGGGAAATTACAAGTCTAATTTTGAACTTTAGATATGGATCACGAAATATATGCATAATGCATCGATGGTATAAGCCTATAAGGGAGTGGTAAATAAATAGTGGTTCCAAATGATACAGAAATTATATGGATCAAAATCCATGGTATTTTTTTGGGGTTCAAAATAAGGGCTGCATGGTATATATATATATATATTCTAAACAAGCTAATCACATTCTACATTTGTGAATTTTCTGGCCGAAAAAAAAACATTTGTGAATTGTGATATTTTTGCTACGTTTTGGATTTTAGTTTATGGGAAAGGTAAGAGAAGAGATACCTTCCTGCCGCTAGAATGGATGCTATCTGACATTTTTGTGCACTTTTTTTTTTTTTAGATTGTTATGCACTTATGCTTGAAAGCAAAAAAATATGCCTATGAATATTGGTATTTCTGAAATTTGCTAATCGGCTTCTGCCATTTCTGGCCCAAACCAAAAGTCAGGCCTACTTTCAATTTTGATTTATACCCTTTAAGGCCCAAAAGATGTGTGTTGACTCTTGACTGTTGTGACGTGGCCTGTCAAGGTATATTAAAGTCCAAAAGATCACTGGGCTTCTTGCCATAAAAAGATCACTGGGCCGGTGAGCAGCCCATCCATAGGGCTTTTCTCCTCTTTCTTACCTAGTCGGGTACCCGGTCCATGGCAGCAGTGAAAAGTGAAAACACCCTAAAACCCTAATGTTTGGCTTTAGGGTTTTGCTATATAAAATCCTTCCAAAGCTGCCTTCTCCCAACAATCATATTACTTCGCCACCCACTCTGTGTTTCTTCGGTTGCTCCTTCTCTTTGTCTTCAAAACTTTCCCAGACATGAGACCTCCAAGAGGTAATCCTAGAAGCCTCTGTCTCTTTCCAAAATGATTTCATAGCTTCTATGTCTTATTTTCTGCTCTGTTATCGAATAACCTTGTGATTCCAATTTTACAACCTAGCTGACTTTTGGGTTTCATAAATCTCTATCTCCTTTGTTTCACTGTTCATTTCTTGGCCTTTGAGTTCAATTTGTTTTTATGGGCCTGATTAGAGCTAAGAATCAGCTTACCTCTGTTTTTTTTTCTTGTTTTTAATAGTTTGATTATGTGCAGGCCGTGGTGGTGGTGGTGGCTTTAGAGGAGGAAGAGGTGATGGAGGCTTTAGAGGAGGAAGAGGTGGTGGTGATGGAGGCTTTAGAGGAGGAAGAGGACGAGGGGCCTCCCGTGGTGGTGGGGGACGTGGTGGTCCTCGAGGTGGAGGAAGAGGGCGTGGTGGAGGAAGAGGAGGGGGAATGAAGGGTGGGAGCAAGGTTGTAGTTGAGCCCCATAGACACGAGGGTGTTTTTGTTGCCAAGGGTAAAGAAGATGCTCTTGTTACTAAGAATATGGTCCCTGGTGAGGCTGTCTACAATGAAAAGAGGATTTCTGTTCAGGTTAGTTTTCTTTCTTGCAGTAACTCAGTCTATTTCCGTGATAAATATGTGGATTTGTAATGTTATATATATACTACTATTTAGCTCTTACACTTGACCTTTGACAAGAGAACAAATGGTAAATGGATTGTCTTTGATGCTTTTTGCCTTAACAGAATGATGATGGGACTAAAGTTGAGTACAGGGTTTGGAATCCTTTCCGATCTAAGTTGGCAGCTGCAATTCTTGGTGGTGTTGATAATATATGGATTGTAAGCCTTCGATTCTTCGTATGGTGTTAGCTTATGTAACACAAATAATGTTTTTTATCACTTCTAACACCTGTGTAATTTATTTTTCTTCATTAAAGAAACCGGGTGCAAAGGTTCTCTACCTTGGAGCTGCTTCTGGTACCACCGTTTCTCACGTGTCCGATGTTGTTGGTCCTGTAAGTAAAATGTTAACACAAAGTCTCCATCTTCAATTATGTTTGTATCTGGCAGAGTTCATAATTGGATGTTTTCCCTTTTTTCTCAGACTGGAGTGGTATATGCAGTAGAATTCTCTCACAGAAGTGGTAGAGACTTGGTCAACATGGCGAAGAAGCGAACAAATGTTATACCAATCATTGAAGACGCTAGGCATCCAGCCAAATACAGGATGCTAGTAGGCATGGTGGATGTCATATTTTCTGATGTTGCTCAGCCAGATCAGGTTTGCATCTTGTGTATTTTTTCCTTTATTGATGATTTAGGAAGTGAGGAAATTATAAGAAGGATCACTGTTATTTCGTGAATTTACTGTCCTCTATACTACTGTAGTGTGTTGGACATTTATATGCTCTACATACTCTTATTACATGCATGAAATACTATGACCTACACTAAATTTTCAGTATGTACAGTAACTTTATTATATTATATGCATATGATGAGCTCTACTCGGATTCCCCTTCAAGACTTCATGGGTGATGCAAACTCGAGTTTCTGATGCAACATAAAGTCATCAACTTTATATAGTTGTTCAAACTTGGTTTGTGAGAATGGTTTTAATTGGCTCTCTTTTATGTGTTTCCAGTTTTTTTGTTTTTTGTACACATAAATATATTGGCTACATGGTGTTGAAAGTTGAAGATTTCTCTTTACTTGGAAGTACAATGTCTACAAAACTCTACATAGTAGCCTCTGTTTTTTCAAAAAAAAAGTATCTATATAGTTTTTACCCCACAATTTTTTTTTTGTTTTTATCATTATCTCACCGTTTGTTAATATGCAAATGATGAGTTACTCGGATTCCCCTTCAAGACATTTTGGGTGATGCAATACCGAGTTTCTGATGCTTGTTTCAATGATTCAGTCTTTTTGGTTTTTTTGGCTTTTTGGCTCGTCTGAGAATTCCATTGCATCTTTTTTGTTTTCAAGAGTTTTTGGTTCACTCCTTTTTTTTAATGTCGTGTCACACTAGTATTTAGAGTAGTTCTTTTTGGCAAGTTCATACATTCTTAAATCTACATTTCCCTTAAATGTTAATGGAGTAGTCCTTTGCATTGCAAATATTTTATTAAATGAAAAATTTCTTTATGTGAGATTATTGTTTATATGAATTTTACGATCTTTGGTCTACTGGCAATCCTTCTGCCAACTCACTCATCTCTTGTATCCTTTTATGGTGGGTATGAGTTGACATAATCTATCCTCTGCCACTTTTTGTTTCTAAGCCCTTTTTTATCTTTTACTTCTGACTTTACTTGCAGGCTAGGATTTTGGCCTTGAATGCATCATATTTTCTGAAGGCTGGAGGTCACTTTGTCATTTCAATCAAGGTTGGTGTTCCAAGTTTGTGCCTTAAAATGTGTAAAATTTGTATTTTTGAACTATGGAATTTCATTCGATAAGATGTAGTGCTCTGTATACTGTCTCTTAACTTTGCTTCAACTTTTCATTTCAGGCTAACTGCATTGACTCCACCGTTTCAGCCGAACATGTTTTCCAGAGTGAAGTGAAGAAATTGCAACAGGAGCAATTCAGGCCCGCCGAGCAAGTCACTCTTGAACCATTTGAGCGTGACCATGCCTGTGTGGTGGGTGGCTACAGGATGCCAAAGAAGCAGAAATAATGATGTTATGTAGGCTAGGCTGTTTTGAAGCCCTAATGTTTGTTAGTAAAGATGTGGAATTTAGGTAGAGTTGAGAGAATGACAATTTCATCTACTAGCTTTTTTTATCACTTGAATGATTTTGTTAAAAACCCAATATGAATGCCGTTTTTGAAGAATTTTTCACTAATATTGGTTTCAGCCGATTGCCCCATTGTCCAGTTTTCTGCTGCCTGCACTAAGGCCATTGTATTGTGTGATGAAATTCCGACCAATTGAGTTATTATAATTTAGACTTTTGTCGTCAAATGTCAAAATATAACGTTAGTGTTTAGAATATGAAAATTTTAGCAGGTGAGTTGTTGTTCAGTAACCTGATTCAAGGAAAAGCCTGACTCTAAAGCTTATGATAAAGTTAGGTGGTCATTTGTTAAAATTTTACTCCAAGAAATGGGATTCAGTGAAGGGTGGATTCATTTTATACTTGTTGCATTACAACTGTATCCCATCCAGTTCTATCAATGGAGACCAGAGTCCTGCTATTCATCCTGTTTTGAAAGCTGAAGAGGAAGAACTTAGAAGTGGAATCAAGATTGCTAGGAATACTAGAGCTGTTAGTCATTTACTTTATGCAGATGATAGCTATATATTCTTATAGGCATCTATGAATTCCTGTTTGCATTTGAAGAAACTTTTGGAAGATTTCTGCAATATGACAGGTTTGAGTATCAATTTTGGGAAATCTGAAATTTTCTTCAATCCGGGTGGTTCATCACAAGACATCACTGATCTTTTTAATGGTGAAGGTTGTTCAGTCCCCTGGTAAGTATTTAGGTGTACATTTTGGTAAGGTTCAGAATGGAAAGAAGTGTTATTGACAAATTGGAAAAGAAGATAAGATTATTGGGACAAGGAGGGCAATGGCTGTTGTCTTCCTATTGCTGCAGAGAGGGGTATGATTATGAATGTGTCAAACTCTTGTTGGTTGTGTCATTCAGAAACATTACAACTTTTGTTTCTACAATGATCTATTACAGGCAGACAATACTTGATGAGATGCTTAATCCAATCAAGGAATACGACTGGAGATTCTTCAACAAGTTCATCCTTTACAAAGACATCTTCAGCAGCATCTTGTTTTCAGCGTTTTACATGCCCTTAGTTTTTATTTGTCTAGATAGAGATGGCATGAAAGAGAGAAAAACTGATAAAGAAAATAAAGCTCAACACCAAAAAACCTTCTATCTCAATGTCCACGCATGGAAAACCAAACACGCTGTAAAAGGGTAGAGGAGTTGCAAATTTCAGTTGAATCCTAAAAACAAATAATAAATGAAAAGGAAAACAAAAGAAAAAATAAATCAGAAATTGTCAGAAGTGGGATTTGAACCCACGCCCTCTCACGAGGACCAGAACTTGAGTCTGGCGCCTTAGACCACTCGGCCATCCTGACTGAACCAATGTTACTTGTTGAATTTATTCTACTCTCGCTGTCTCATGTTACTCGGATACGAAATGCACAAATATTGCACAATATCAAAGATTATCATGGAGAGATGTATCATGGAGGTGCAACAAGTATAGGAGTTTTTAAACTTGAAGTGGAGTTGATGCATTCAGACATTTAAGTGGAATGAAGATAGGGGGAAATGAAAAAAAAACAACCAACTAGTGAACAACTTAAGTTAAGCAAACTAGCACATTTAAGTTAAGGCAATTCCAAATTTCTGGTTGTGTTCAGCATTGAAATATTTCAAACTCTCAACTTCAAAAATACTGATCATTAAGGTTGCGTTTGGTTGATGGGAATGTTGATATGAGAAAGTTTTTTATTCATGTTTGGTTGTCCCAACAAAGATTCCCATAGGGAATGTGGTCATGACCACATACCCACTAGTCTTGGAATGTGGATGGGAATATCATACCACCCATATAGGTGGCAATGATATATTCCCATACCATTTTTCAAATGTCAATTTTCACATACCTATTAGTATGAGAATATACCATGTTAACCAAACATGGAAATGAAATATACCCACTACATACCTAGTAATGTAATATATTCCCTAACCAAATAAGATTTGAGAAACATTACTAGTATTGAAACATGACTAATCCTAAATCATTACTAGTCATGTAGGAAAAAGAAGGTATCTTATGTACATCTATGTAAAAATTAAAGGAGGCTTAGGCAAGAGAGAGTGGAAAAAAATCTCAAGCTACATATAAGGCTAGAATAGAAATCATCAGAGTTCAATGAGATATTGATATCGCTTTCATAAAAGTTAAGATGGAAACAGGTAATACATCCCCATACAGGACATCCTTCAAAGCAGAGTACACCAAAGAATCCATTATTTCAGTAACTTTGGATCTCAAAGGCTTCTGTTACTATTCCGAAGCCAGTTCAAGATTGGATTTCATACCAAGCTATGATGAATTCACACATTTCAATTAGAGATACCAAACAAGGGATAATTTTCCGAAAAATGGGAACCAAAGAAAGACAAAGGAGTAGGTGACAAATAGATGCAATTTGCACACAGTAAAGTTAAAAAGAAGAACTTGAAAGTCTGTAAGCAAAAAATGAACAAACATGCCCCTAGCAAAGATGAACTAAAACATGTCCCCAGAAAATACGAACTTTTTTTACCTTGAAGAACAAAAAAAAATGTTAAGAAATTGAATTAAATAGGGAGTCAAGTTTCAACCCAAGTGATTAAATCTAATTAAAAACAATAAGAAAACCCTGTAATCAGGCCGAAAAAATGCATCTTTAAAGTTCATCAATGAATCAAAAGAGAGTAGAATATTACCAGAATGTGACACATTTCTAACAAATACCACCAAATAGACCTGGTATTTCGTGTTTCGTTTTGTGTTTACATTTATTAATCGTGTCATGGTTTTGAAACACGGGCACAAACCTGTTTATTTAATAGGTACACGCGACACGAAACCTGTTTACACGATTAAGGCGTCTAACTGATCAAAACACGACCCGACACATTTAACATGTTTAATATTCAAATGTTTCAATTCATTAACAAATACATAATTAGACCTGACAATCTCTAATTTCAAAGCATAAATATAAATTGTTCACAAAAATAAATTCCATAACAAAATAGCCAACATAAATAATTTGTTATCCAAAAAAAAAGGTACTTTAAAAGTCAAAGATTTGAGTTAAGGGAGGCCTGAGAAAATTAGACGGGGTATATTAGATTATTAGGGTTTTAACTTTTAAGCGTGTTTGAAACATGTCGTGTAATATGTACTTGTGTTGTCGTATAAACCCGGTTATTGGAGCATGTTAGTCGTGTAATAAACGTGTTAATCATGTTTTGACACGATTAGAACACGAAATACGATAATCCTAATCGTGTCCAACATGCTGTGGATATGAGACACAATAAAATAAACATGAACACGATTAAACGTGTCTTGTGTCGTGTCGTGTGCTAAATTGCTAGGTGTACCACATAAAAAGGTTTTACTTTACTTGTTCTATATTAAGGAGCGTGTTTGATGAGGGCATGGCTTTTTTAACAGGTTTTCTTAGGTTTGTGAAACTGATGAAGAGAATGCATAAAAGGGGATCTAAGAGAGTGGTTGCGTTAAGAAAGACCAACCACTTTGGTGTAGTGTGGACTTCACACACAGTAAAAACTAGGACGGAAATGGAGAGAAAAAGATTGTGGTTATGACGGGTTTGTTTGCTTCTTTCGAGTTTGAGAGGCGAGTGTTTAGGAGCAGCGGTCAATCGTGAGATTAGTAAACCACAAAATAAAAATCTAACAAACTCTAATTAACTGGTAGATATGGCAAGTTCGGGTCATTTCCATGAGGAAAATACGAATCTAATCAACTAACACAAAATAACTAAGAAAGCAAATGGATTAGTAGTAACAATTTTATAGAAAAAGCAATTGGTTGTCACAAAAACAATTAAGAAGAAAAACCATAATAAAAAGACAATGTTTCCCCACTTATCCCCACTTAAGTATAAATTAATTAAGATACACCATGGATCACAAATCAAATTATCAATTAGGGTAAACAAATGCTTGGCCAAGAATCAGAATACTAGTTATTCTTCTTCTTCCTAATATATATATATATATATATATATATATATATATAT
>AWUE01019731.1:0-62141 GCA_001974825.2 Corchorus olitorius | reverse complement strand
TTTTGTAAGTAGAAAAGAAAAATGTAAATATCTTATGCTTAAAGTATAGCATGAATGATGAAATGGTGAATAAATAAAAGCTCTCTCTCTTTTTGATTTTGTAATTTTCAATTCTTTTTGGTATTTTATTGTTTTATTAATATGCCATAAAATGCAAAAACAAAAACATGCGAGTTCAGATTATTCAGGTTCATTAATACAAATCGAATGGGGTTTCCCAAAAGACCTCGTA
Source organism: Corchorus olitorius (assembly GCA_001974825.2). NCBI lineage: Eukaryota > Viridiplantae > Streptophyta > Magnoliopsida > Malvales > Malvaceae > Corchorus > Corchorus olitorius. The sequence goes on along the minus strand of AWUE01019731.1, from coordinate 61,909 downwards.
TTTGAAATAAATGACCAAATTATTAATCAAGAACTAAAAATGCAAATATTTTTTGGCTTTTCTAGTGGATGCAATCTAAAGGCAAACTACGAAAGCAAAATGCTAATATGAACATACCAACTTAAACAGGTAAGAGACCACATAACCAAAACGCCCCTCTAAATGCACAAATGACCAAAATGCCCTTAGTGTAAAAATGACCAAAATGCCCCTGAGTGACCCTAACGCCAAATAAGAAACAAATTGATTTAATTTGAAAGGATATGGACAAAAATGGGTGTCTACATATGCCCATAACTCTGGTGAAACTCACATTTCCTTCCAGTCTGCCTCTGTCTTTGGTTCGACTTGGATGGGGCTGGTCATTTAACATTCTCTACCAAACCACTAGTTACGATGGCATGTAACACGTTCGACCGAGTATCAAGCAGTGGGGTATAATTAGTGTATCCATGACGCTTTGGATGATCATCTTGCTGATGCCTGATTCCTTTCCTATCTCTCTGTCTGCCGAACGGAGATTTGTTCCTTTCTCTTCACAAGCTTTTCTGACTCATACTGACTGCATTCGTCCGAATTATGTCAGGGCGCAGGCCGCCTCTATACTCCATAGAAAAATCAGTCTCATCATAAACTTCTGCTCGGTCATAGCAGTCCAAGGAATACCTCAATTCTCTATGCATCAAACCATCGAGGAATATCTTTATAGCATCCTTGTCTTCAAGATCGTCCACCTGTATGTGTGCTTCGTTGAATCTTGTTACATAGGAAGATAGACATTCTCCATGCTCCTGCCTGATAGTTCTAAAATATTGAACAGTCTTCCCTTTCTGGACTCTACTATTGAAGCCTCCCTCCAACTTGACTGCCAATTGTTCAAAGTTGGTGATGCATCCGTTCGGCAATCTGTAGAACCACCTCTGGGCCACTCCATCCAAGGTAATTGGAAATATACTGCACATTACAGAGTCGGAAGCCCTCTGTACAGACATGAACTCTCTGAAGTAGTTAATGTGTTGTCTTGAATCTCTTGTACCGTCATACTTCTCTTTGGGCTGCTTGATATGTGAAGGGACCCTCACCCATCGAATGACGAGTGATAGAGGAGAGACTTTTTCAGGAATAGCTTCTAAAGAGACGATCTCGTCTTCGCCTTTTTCTGCAAGCTTCTCAATTGCCTTAGTTGCTTTATTGAGTTGTTCTTGCAACTTCTGTATCAATTCATCACAAGGATCAACATTTTTCCATGGCATTTCCTTAGTGCGACGTTCTTTATCTTTGCCTGCTCTTGGATCTGGATTGGAGAAGTGCTCAACTGACTGTGCCTGAGTGTGACGATCGACTTCGTCTTCCTTTCTGGATCTCGATTTTCCTCGTTCGACCCGTTTATCCTTAACTCGCGCCACTGAGCTTTCTGCCCCATCATCATTCTCTCCGAGTATGACGATCTTCGATCTGATTCTTTTGGCTGGTGATTGGTCCTTGGGGTCTTTTGTCCAGACATTATGATGAAGAGGTTGCCTTTTGCTTTGTCCACTGTTGGCCCTTTGATGCCACGCAGCCTCGAGTTTTTCAGCTCTCTCTTTTGCATTTTTAGCTTCCTTTACTGTTTTTGCTACCTATTCTGCCACGACACGTTCTTTGGCGGTTATTTCAGCTATTTGTTGATTTGATCTATACTTCTCTGCTCGCAGTTGAGCTATTAGGAGATCGTGTTCATCAGCAAAAGAGTTCAGGTGGAAGGGTTGCTCTATACGTATGAGCTCTTGCCCCCCGAGTCCTGTCCTGCCCTCTGCCAATATCCTTGCGTTCTCCGGTCTGGTTGAGGTTCTTTCATGTTCATTGACAATTGTTGAATCAACTGTCGTTGGGATGGGGAACGGCTTGTACGTCCCTGTAGCTGAGTCGTACCTGAGCAGCAGGTCCATTGCACGTGTTGAGAGTGTGGGCAATGGTGGAGGATGTAATCCGAGCGGATCAGAAATAGGTAATGTGCGACCTTCAGTTGCACCGATGGTCGTCATGATCTCTGAGGAATTGACCTTCTGCATCAAGTGATTCTGAGTCTCTTGGGTTTGTTTGCCGTGCTGCAGCGGGTCACTGGGACTCGACATGGTTCAGTCGTTCCCCACAGTCGGCGCCAAAATGTTGAGGTCAAAATATTCCCAACACTGAGATCCGGATGATCGTCCTCGAAGCCTCTGAGACCTACTGTATTGAAGACCTGAGAATCAAAGAAGACCTAGGGGTGCGGGGATGAAATCCCGTGTTAGCACTCTGATCAGTCGTCAGCAATCATAAAAATAATTCCCCACAAAATCCTAACTATAGTAGATAGGGCAAGTAGGGGTCGATCCCACAGAGAAGGGTGTAAACTTTATCCTAAGATACAATCCTTAAATTATCTCAAGACAAAACACAGAAAACAGAGATTGAAAGAAAGCAATTAAATAGAAAACAATTATACTAGAAAACAAAGCAAAGTAAATTAAATCTAAGACTATAGCAAATAAGAAAGAAAATAATAATTAAAGCATACTTCTTCTCCAATGGTAGAAAACAATCAAATTGAATATGGGTCCTTGATTTAAAAGATGAATTCAATATTAAATCCTTGATGATAACTGGTCTAGGAAAACCTAACATGCTATTTAGATAAGATTACCGGTTAAGGCTTAAATTACCCCTATTGTTAACTTAACAAATCAATTACCGGTTAAGGCTTAAAGATTCACCAAGCAACAAAGCATTAAGATCAACTATTTAATTAGTTCTTTCACAAATGCTTAACAAATAAAACCATACAACAATCAGATAAAATCCAATCACTGGCATGAGAAACTCATCGAAGCGAGGTTAGTCGTCAACGATTCGCTACCAAACAATCAGACTCGAGGGTTAACTGTACCGCCTGACTTAGCAATAGATCTCTCAAATTATCAATTTATCGGCCGCATAAACCAATAAAAATCAAGGTCATGGAATAAAACAGAGTTTAACATACTATCTATCAAAAATAAAATACCAAATTATAAGTATAGAAATCTCACCATATCAATCGATTGAATTCACCAAAGGATTAGAAGTATAAGAATTTAACTACTCATGGATTTGGGAAAATCCATGAGCGGCATAAGAGTACTTACAGAACTAGAAGGGGCGAAAATCTCCTTGCTAAAAACCTAGAGTTGCCGCACCTCCCTATGGCTATAGGGGTTGGCGGCACCCTTGCCTAAAACTAGAAAAATAAATCTAAAGAGAATTATGTGAAGGTATGTGAGGTATGTGATTTGTGTTACAGGAGGTGGCTATTTATAGTGGAAAATAACCCTAGGAATTCCAATCCTAACTTGGAAAGGAGTCTAGGACGGTTTAGGGTCTAACTTGGAGTCCAAGTTAGATTAAAAGTCATCCTAGAGTAGAATCCAAGTTAAAATAGGATCCTGAAATTTTGCTGAATTCGTGCAGGAACTTTGACGGCATATTTGGGCTTGAAAACGGCAGAACTGGGTCTTGGACTTCAGAGAAAAGTTGTAGATCTCGGAGTTAGCTTTCCAACGAGTACTCATGGGCTTCAATCGGAGGTCTGAGCAGAAAGTTATGATTTTTCTACCGAAACTGCGCCTGAATCCTAATCCTGTTAGGACTAGAATCGGGAATCTACGGGATTTGGATATTTCCTTGGATTTAGGAGTCATTAATTGGGATTTTAATTCCAATTAACATCTTATATGGGCTGAGTATTTTCCCATATAAATTATCCATAAATACCAAAGCTTAAGGGTTTATTCATGTCTTGTCTTCAATTAAAGCTCCAATTCTTCAATTCTTCCTCTTGAAATAAATCTTTAAAGTCTTCAAATCTCCAAATAAGTCTTCAATGAGTCTTCAAACACGAATTTCGAATCTCCAAATCTATGCTCAAAATTGCTTTGCTCAAATATGTGTAAAATGTTATCAAAATAGCTCCAAAAATAGTGAAAAATAACAATTTCTTAATTTCACATCACTTAAAGACTAAAAACACAAATATTAATAAAATAACATATAATTAAGTATAAATGGGTCTAAAAACATAGTAAAATAGCTATAAAAATAGGGTCTAATTTAGCTCAATCACACTCCGACGGTCAAGTCAGTGATGTTCTTCGATGTAGTTTTAGAGGTTTTTAGCTTAGCTCTAGAAGCTAGGAGTTTTAGAATAGGGAGAAAATGAGAGATTTATTCTGTTTATATAGGCACTCGGGTGCCACGTCAACGGGTCGCAGATCTGCGAAAAAGTCGAGGATCGCCCCGTTTAAGTAAACCTACCAGGTGCTTAAAGCGAAGATTTACAGTCTTGTGAGGCTGTCGTTCATGCAAGTATTGAGATAGGTATCAACAATACCCAAGAAATTAATTAAAAATTAAAGTTATTCAGCAACCAAAACAAGCAGACACTACTCATGATTACTCCAGCATATTCTGCAAAGATAATTACTCAGAAACTTGATTGATTATCAGGCCACTCGATGCTCAGAAAAGAACATGAAGAAAAATTGAGATCAACTTCTGAACAGAGAGCGACCGAGTAAACCACTTTCAAACATGCAGGGGAACAAACTGAAGGAGACAAACTACTCTCTCTCTCTCTCTCAGCTCTATCCCTCTCTACCTTCTTCCTGATGTTAATATTAAGAACCGAATAACACATGGGATTCGAATCCGATTGGGACTCTGAAAACGAATTGATTGAACGGTGATATCATGTCTTCCACGTTTGAATATATAGAACCAACCAACTTATGGAGAAAGTATGGTGCAGGCTGTTCATTTTGCATGGTTTATTATATCTTAAATAGACAGCTAATTTGTACTATTCGGGTTTGTGCCATTTTCCTCTACCTTCTTTCTGTTGGTTTTTTGAATGATTGTAGATGGAAAAAAGAACATGGAAAATTCTATCTAGATAAGTCTTGTCATCTCATCTCCATGCAGATGCAGAAAAGCAATTCAAAGGTATTTATTTTTGCTATCTAACTGGAATTGCCTCCATTATAGAACTAAAGAACGACAAGAAATGGGATTCATTCAAGTAAAGCTTGCAAACATTGTGGAGCACCGACCAACTTTGTCCCAACAGAATCACAACAGATTCTAAATAAAAACACTAATGAACTCTCTACTGTGTTTTATAACAACTGATCTCATATCATATGCTATTATTTATCCTGTCAGTGCCAATGTCTTGTCCTCCCCATTTCTTCATACGTTCCGATGTTTCTGCCACCTGCAAATGAATTTCACTATTACTTTGACACTAAATTTGCCTATAAGCAAGTGAAAAACAGAACAAATTTGGCAGCACACCCGCAAAAAAACAGGAATTTTTACTAACCTCCTTGTTCCAATTGGTTCTATAGAGAACAAGCAAGAGCAACAAGGTTTGCAAAGCTATTCCTGCTATCATGCCTGCCCAAAGTCCCTGCAATTAAGAGAAGCAAAGTTAGGGTTCTTGACTTTGTTAAGTAACTAGCAGAAATTAATGTGATATTGAAGACAAGTTTAGCTTGAGAAGGGAACCATGCCCCAATTAGAAAAAACTAAGCCTCCTTTTAAGATTAAGATTAAGAGTATCAGAATTAGATGGAAATTAATGCAGAGATTGAGAGACATGTAGGTAAGGAAGTGGAACAGAATTAAGAACATACCATGACTCCTAAATCTGCAATATAACCAAGTAGGAAACCAAGCGGAAGACCAAAAAGGTAATAACAACCTAAGTTAATATAAGCAACCAATGACTGCCATCCACCACCAATAGCAACACCTACAAGAATCAACATATATTTATAAGTACTATACATAACCAATGATTTCCATTTCATAGCCAAAATGAAATGAATTGAGAATCATGATTATTGATACCTGATATAACAGGCTGGACACTGTTAAGAACCATGGTCACACCTAGAAGATATGCCAAATCAGCAACAGCTTTCTGCAATTCTTGGCTGCTAGTGAAAATAATGGCGAAGTGATCCCTGGCTATAATAACAGCAACCATGCATAGTAGGCCTATGAGGAGACATTGAAGCACTGTAACGTATACAGAGTACTTGGCAGCTCTTGGATGTTTCAATCCAAGTTCATTTGAAACCCGAACGCTGAGAAAATTGAATTGCAAAAGATGGTTCACAATCCAACAAGAAATGAATTAGTAGTAGTAAACCCTTTTGTTTCAGCAATGCCATACTAAATTTTTCCATTCAGTTAGTCAATAGAAGAAACAAATTGCTTGAGGAAAAGAATCTAAAAATGAAGAATGAACAAAAGAGATTTACCTCACTGCCGCATTTACTCCAATGAACAATATACCTTCCCACCCATTAAAATTCATACTGTCATGTCAAATTAAAGGAACTAGTAATTAAGGAGCATAAATTTCAGAAGAACGCATCAAAGCAATGGAAAAAAAAATTCATAGTAAAAGTTGTAAATTCCATGTTACATAATTGACTTGCATTCATTCATATACATATAGAACTCACCATATAGCAAGGGCACCAACTTGAATCACCGCGTTGTTAAGGTGACCAACGAGAAGAATTATGGTCATCATGTACCAAAGCTCAAGGCAAAGCATCACAGCTGAGGCAATGGAGAGTCTAACAAACGCCCATATCTCCTTAAATGCCAACCATGAAAAGCCATGCCACCCATCGTTACACCAAAACATAACATAAACAACTTGAGCTATAGCAGTTTCCCAGCTGGTTATGTCATAGGCTATGGCTGCACCGGTAGTACCCCAATCGAACACATAAATGAAGAGCCAGAGAGTCACGGCTTGAAGAAGCAGAGCCCCAAAGCCGATGCAAGCAAGCACATTGACCTTGCTTTGAGCCTGAAGGAACTTTTGAGTAGGAAAAGTGATGGCAAGTGAAAACAATTGAGGGATTGTAAGTATGGCGAACTTGCCAGCCAAATCAGCAATCCCATCTTCTTGGCCAAGGAGTTTAAGGATTGGTGTGGCGAATATGTAAAATGGCAAGATTAGGAAACAAGTAACGAACAAGATAATACAGGATCTTTGCATATAAACGCCGAGCAAGTGTATTTGTCCAGCACCAAATGCTTGGCCACATAGTGTCTCCAATGCACTCCCCATGCCAAGCTTTACAAAAAAATGAATTTAGGTTCCAAATTATTATATTATTTCACCATATAGGCCCATTTTTTATTATTTTCCATGAAAGTAATAGATTTTAAAGATTTTCTATGGTTTGGTTGAATTAAAAAAAATGTAAGAAAGCAAGTTTAAGGGCACACAAGTAGATTCTCATCAGTCTTTTACCTTTTCCAATATCAAATTAAAATCATTATAGAAACAGAGAAGGGAAAGGGAATTAGGAGCAAACCAGGAAGCCGAAGGAGAAGGTTCCGAAGACATTGAGAGCAATGGTGACGGCGGAGAGTTCAACATTACCGATGTGGCCGACGAATATATTAGTAACGGAATTAACCCCGTATTGACAAATCAATTGGAAACCAATAGGACCAGCAATCTTCCACGTCTTCACCGTCTCTATCCAAAACATCGACTTCACGTCCCTGAAGCTCCTCGGCGGCGCGTAGTCTCCATTACTGTCTAACAACGTTGTTGGTGACGTCGTGACAGGCGGCGCTGCGCTGTTTAGCAGTGGCGTTGCCGCTGTGGCCTCCATTTTGTCGGTAGATGAGACAGAGAGAGGTATAGTCCTTCACGTTTAACGTAGAGATGGTTGGGTATAGGTAGGATACATGCCCGATTCTCAGGCTAAATCTTCCGCTGGCCTTGGATTGGTTTGTTACTAAATTGATCTTCACTAGTACAAGTACAAAGTAGATCAACGAGGAAGAACTAAAAACAAGTTAGAAATCAACACCTACTTAGTACTTACTATATCTAGCGTTAATGTAACCAAAAAACAAATATCTACCATCAACACATTGTTTGAAATTAATATATTGTTTTTATTAGTATTATTATTAGTATAGTTTTCCTTTACAAGTTAGAATAAAGATGGAATTGCAGTGTATTGTTAGTCTGTTAGGCATGCATTTTGTAGGTTGATTGATATAGTGAACCATTTGGCATTTATAAGGAATTAGAAATCAAAGAGATCATATCCTACGCAATGAGGCAAATTGCCTTTACTTAAAAATTAAATTAGTCTCCTAATGTTCCCTTCACAAGACAAATATTTGCATTTATACAGATTTCAATGCATTTTATTGGACCCCAAAAGCTTTTATATAGTACTAGCCAAGAAAATACCTTAAATATACTAGCTAGTACAATTTATTCAATATAAAACTTAATTTTAATATAAGATTAAGTTTTTTTTTAAAAAAAAAAATACAGGTTAATCATCTTTAAGTTTGGTTGACCCACTATAAGTTAAACTCTCCTAACGATGATTTCTTCCATTCATAAAACTCAAAGTCGAGACCTTACTTGAAAGAAACAAGTGTTATACCATTTGAATTAACCAATTGTTGGTTAAAATTAAGTTTTAGTTATCATTTATTACTTCTACTTATAATTCTAATTACCCGAGGTACAATTTAGCCAATTTTCTTTGAAATAAATCATACTAATTCATCCATTTTTCTCCCTTCTCTCGTTTTTCTTGCTTTGCTCTCTTTTCGCTCCTCCTCCTTGGCTATTATTGTCAAGGGGGAGGAGGAGGTTGATTTTTTATTTCGTATCTTGTTTTTTTTTTCTTTAGTTTTAGAATAAAGTCCCACAGATCTGGTGATCTGTTTGGGTTATGAGTCTCCAGATCTTTAGATCTTGGATGTTTGAATCAGTTTAGTTTGTCGAGTCAGTTTATTCAATTTGTTTGGTGTATTTTGAGTTTACAATAGATTGGGGATTTCACCATCTTATTGAGATGGATTTTATTTGTGGTTTTCGGATCAATCGGGGATATTTTCGGATCACTCACCTTTCTGTCGTTTGTGAAAGCTCACAGAAGCGAAAACGAAGAGGTGTCGCGCGTGCTAGAGACTCATGGGAAATGTTCGAAACTCCAATTCAAATGATTCATATCATGATGACAAATCCAGATCAAGACGTTGATGATGAAATTCAATCTATTGTAATTTATGTTATGAACGATGTAATTTCATTTTCATGAATGAAAATTACATTTTCTTCAAAAAAAAATCATACTAATTCATATATCCGTTTAAGTTTTAACAGTCTTCGACTAATCTTGTTGGAATTGGATTGGACTCCCAATAAAATTTTTCTTCATTTACAAGATTATACTAATTTTGATACTTATATAACCTCCTAAGACAAAAGCAAGCTAGCATGTAACCCCCAATAGAAAAAGACAAAGGAAAGCAGCCAGCAACCCATGTTAAGACCAGCCCAAAAAATCCAACGGTCAACCGTTACTTACTGAAGCCCAGACCAAATCTTTAGCCCAAGCTTTACCTAAGACTGCCGAAAATAAAAATCCCCAATATTCGTAGAATCAAAGACAAATTTAATTAGAATTTAGCAAAAAAAAAAAAACTTTTCTTGATGATATATATTTGAAATTTTAATTTGCATATATACCAAAAATATGAGACTAACTATTAAAATAATCCATTTTATGGTTCTTACAAAAATAATATTAGTGATCTTTTTCTCAAAAAAAAAATAATAATAATATTAGTGATCTATATACTAAGATGATTCATTTTAAGGAAACTAGAAAACAAACTTCTTGAGTGTTCTCCCACAACCCTTTCCTTTTGTTTTCTAAAAAAAAGAAAACAAAAGGAAAGGGTTGTGGGAGAAGACTCAAGAAGTTTGTTTTATTACAACCTTAATTGGCTGGTGGAAATTACAGGCAAAAATATGGCAATGATAAGTAGCAGACAATAATTTCCATTTCTATGGATCATACAAACTTTCTGTTCCGAAACACTAAGAACTATACACGTACCCCCCACACCCAACTTTGGTTATAAAGAAAACTGGCCACGAATTTCATGTTAGATGATAGCCTTTTGATTGCTTTGTTTTACGAATTGTCATATATGTTACTACTATATATAGTAACATTATAATATCAACAACATGACCAACAAAAATAAATCTATAATAATAATTTATGGGACCCTTTCATGAGTTGTCTATATATATGTTATAATATGTAGATTGCTCAAATGATTACATTCATCTCACCTTGTTATTATATGCATATTTATATTATAGTTATAGAAATTCCATTTCCCTTTTTATACTAATTAGTGCTTTCATCTCTATCCATAATTGGGTGATTATCCCCATTTTGTTTAATGGGTTCGATTTTAATTTTCAAGGAATGGGTCGGTTTCTCCTATAAACAAAGTGTTAGGGTATAGCTAAACTTTTGCAATGATTTGGAAGCTGAAATTCATGAATTTGAAAGAATGACCTTTTTCGAAGAAAAAATTGAGGGAACAATCAACATCAAGTATCCATCGAGAACTGGCATTTAACACACGGACGAGGTTGATATTTGATACCTTCAAATCTGAAACTGAGACCAATATATATACATTAGCACATGAGCTTAAAGTCCCACCAGCGCCCTTCAAGCTGCGCGCCCGCACTTTCATTGAACCATATATCGATTTTTCAGATGTGGGAGTCGGGTTGGTTGGCTTTCAACTTTGAACTCCATATATCCAGCAGCTTTGTTTTTGTCCAAATCTTAAAGCTAAGCTTTACCTTGTCCTTTTTCACGTGTATTTGTAATTTAGTGCCTTGATTTTTCTCGTTTTTTGATGCCAAATAATTCAACTTAATATCATTTTTATATATAGTTTGATGTCGTTCCTAAGTTCCTAAGTCATTCTTTTTGCAGCAGAAAGACTTTAATGAATAATAAGAAACTCGTGAGTCGACGACAGCATGTTTTATGTAAGTTTCATTTTGGTGCAGCAAAACGTGAATTCAAAAGGGAAATAATAGATTGATTCTTCCTTTTGCATTTAATTCAGTAATAAATTGTGTGGGCTTTCTTCTTCTTTCTTTTTTTCTTTTCTTTTTTTTTCCCCGAAGAGATCAATTTCAAGTGCAACATTTCTTCTTAAAAAATAATCCAAAAAACCCTAAAAAAAGTATATACTAATTAATTAATTTTTTTAAAGAAAATGTAATTTTCATTTATAAAAATGAAATTACAATGATCATAACATAAATTACAATAGATTGAGAATGAAGTTACGCATTGCCTTGATCTGGATCTAACATCATGATATGAATTCTCCAAATGAGTTGGAGTTTCGAACCTTTCTCATGAGTCTCTAGCACGCGCGACACCTTCTCGTTTTCGCTTTTATTTCAACAGAAAACTTTCACAAACGTCAGAAAGATGAGTGATCCGAAAAACTCCCTATGGATCCAATGATCACAAAAAAGACCCATCTCAATATGGGGTAAAGAATCACAATCTATCGTAAACTCAAACAAACTAACTCAATAAACTCAACTGACTCAAACTAAACTGACTCAAACATCCAAGATCTAGATATCTGGAGACTAAAAACCCAAACAAATCAGATCTATGAGACTTTATTTTAAAACAAAATAAATCAGAAAACGAAATAAAAGATCAACCCTCCTCCTCCTTGACAGTTGACAGTTCTAGCCAAGAAGGAGGAGCAATCAAAGAACTAAGGGAGAAAAAACCAGAGAAAGCGAGGGGAAGGAAGGGAAGACGGCTATGGTTTACTAATTAATTAATTAAAGTCATTATTATTATTAATTAATAATTACTCAACTATATATGAAAATTTACTATCACTAAATTATATATAATCTCTTGAGTCTTGAGTAGAGTGATGGATTTCTAGTTCAGATAACTAGAGTTCTATCCTTATTCCCTGACAGCATCAAGTATTAAAAAAATAAAAAAATTTTACTAACAGAAGAGTTTTGTCGTTTAATTAGAAAAAATTTTGTAAAAATTAAAAAAATGAAAAGTGCAATTTGGAAGAAGAATCAAACAAAGAAGTTGAAAGCAAGAAGCTAGCTAGGGGGAGTTTGTTTATTCATATTCCAACTTTCTAATTCCATCTTTATTCCTTATCTCAAATAAATAAGTACAAATTAAATGGGGCCCTCCTCGTCCTCATTATGTGTAAAAGGTCGGCTTTTCAAGCCCAAAACAGGAGGTCCATAAAGCGTCAGCTCATTAACAATCCTCCTCTTCCGCTTACACTTAAATATAAAAAATGATAATTTATTAATAAAAACTAAAAAATTTGCTTTATAAGCAATGAATATGGTACTTTTTCTCAATTTGTTTTAGGAATAACCCAAAAAAAAGAAGAGAAAGAACAAAGAAAGGTTGACATAAAGAGAATGGAATTGCTTAAATGAATAAATCAGTGATAATGTATTCATTTGGTTTTTATTTTATTTGGTCCTAGGACCTAGAGAATTATTTTAAAAAGTTTTTTTTTAAATTTCAATAAATATTTTAATATTAAATTTCAATTAATTCATAATAAGTCGGATCAAATAAAAAATAGTAGAAAAATCTCATTGAGGTGGAATAAATATTATACTCGAAATCGTGACATTTTTAAAAATATCAAATTACTCCTTTTACTCGACTTAACAAACGTTGTAATCAAGTTCTTTCTACCCGACCTAAAATAGTAGAAAAATCTCATTGAGTTTTGGATTTTAGGTCTTAAGTTTCTGATCTTGGATCAACTTTGGAAGATCATAACTTTCAAACCGTTTGGGTTACAGGATTCATAACAACAAACGAAATACTGTTATGACCCGTGGTGAACCGCATACCCGTTCAACACTTCATTTAGCCCTGAAAAGGATATTACAGTGAGATGTCATCAGTTTTACGGTTTTAGCAGTTTTTAGCATTTTGTTATTTCGGATCGTTTTGGGCTTTTGTTATTTTCCCTAGACTATTTAAAGACTGTAAACCTAAATTTGAGGTAAATAAATCAATTCTACAATTTTCTGAATTATCTTTTCTTTGTGTTTCGGTTTTGATCACATTTGTCGCGTTATTAACTATAGTGCTAGGAAAAGGCCATTGAGAGCATTTACACTACAGGAGGAGGATCGATGCTTACTTCATATTAATGGGTCTCTACTCTCCACTCTCCCACGTTCAGGCTCCAGGCTCCAGGCTCCAGCTAAGATAATCGTTGTTGAGACAACATAATCAATGCAACTTATATTGGCCACAAAGTCATTGAATTTCGTTTACAAATTTTACCCTATGTCACCCCAAATCAATAATATTCTGTTGGAATGTTAAAATCAAAATTTATTGAGCATAACAACCCCTCTACAAGATGAAATAAAAATAAAATAAATAGGTGTTTTGCAAGGCATTACCAAAATAGATGAAATCACTGAAGTCCTCTATAATATGACATATTAATACGGTGCATTTTTGTCTTATTATAAGACACACTTGGTTTGTAATTCTGGTTTAAATCTCAATGGTTTCTAATCTATAGTATTTTATTGTACAAAATGGTACCCAAAAAAATTTCATTGTACAAAAGAAAAAACTTTTAAGTTTTCAAGAGGACATTCCAATGATTAAGGTTTGAAATTTCTTAGGAAATGTCTTGAATTCGAATTTTAAAATAAATATAAGAGAATTATCTTGTATTGTGTAATTTATTTAAATATGAATTAACACCTGATAATTAATTGTTGATGTTGATGGTATATGTGACACAATAAAATTTAGGAGCAATTAGCTGGAGTATCTCTAAAACACGGCAAACCGCTAACCTTAACTAAAGTTTAATGAATTTTTAGTGAACTTTCAGATGAGAAAAATGATAGTATTGAAAAACAGCTTGAAAAGGAGAGGGTAACAAAAACTCATAAAAGAAGCCAAAAATGAAAAAGGTTAAAAAGGAGAAGGGAAAAAAGTAGACAGCAATTCATAAAAGCAGCCCATTTCCAGGATTTTATTACACACAACACAACAGTTATTGCATCAGCTCAGCTTTCTTTTTGAGTTTTAGGCAGAAACAAAACAAAAGAATTCTAACATCACGTGCCCTGCACATTCACTGACTCCTTCCAAAGTCGTACCCTTTCCCAAATCAAAAACAAAATCTTAACCTGCCACGTCTTCATTTCAAATCTATTTAACCCTAATCTAACGGTTCACAATCCGCCAACAGTTAAAAAGCGGCGTCGTCTACGGCGCTCTATGTAGAAAAAAGAAGGCAAAAAGTAAAAAAAAAAATTTACTTGCAGCTATGTCTCTTACTGACGTGGCTCTCTCCCGACTTGTTTGATTTGACAACTCTTTCTCTTTGCTTTTTCTTTTCTTTTTTTTTTCCCAACCAAATCCTTCCACCGGTTACTTCCGGTTTTTATCTTCTTCTTTTTTTCTTTCTTTTTATACGTTTCACTGTGAAATTTCGAGGATTGGGGGATAAAGTGAGTGTGTCCAAAACAGGAGAAATTTCGTTGCTCAAATGCTCACAATATTCACGGGAGCTAGCAAAGTGCAAATCTATGAAAGCCATTGCCAATTATTCTGTTTGCTATAATATGGCTTTATGCATGCAAAAACAAAAAAAATGAAAACGAACAAATCTATAAAAAACAAAAATATTGCTACACTTCCTTAACACTTTCCCAATTATTTTAGGTTTTTAGTATTTGTTTCACGGATTTAATGGAAAAATCTCTTATTAAAACCAACAATTTGCTAAGACAAAAATCTAATTAAGGTTGTATATGTTCAATGGGTAATTATTTGATACATTGACAATGTAAAATTTGGACTCCACAAACTGTTAGGATTTTGCCTCAATTCCTAATTAGATTTGGTTTAGGATTTTTCTAGAGTTTTTTGATTGGTGGACAAGAATCCTAATATGAAAGGGATTCTTGGAGGCCAAGTTTGTGTTAGTATAAATAAGTAGTTTCTGTTTAGATTTTTGTGTGTGAGATAGAAAGAGTTGTATTGTTGTGAGAGAAAGCTAAGATAGTTTTAGGTTGTTGTGAGAGAATCACCCATGTTGGGTTGATTAGATTGAGAGTTTGCTAGAGAGATTGTTATGATTAGTGCTTGTAAATGATTGATTTGATAGTGGAGATTTGTGGCATAGGTCCACAAGAAAAATTTTGCTTGTTGTTTCCACTTTAATTATTTGTTTGGTTAATTCCTGGGATATCCGAAAGTTACAACAAGTGGTATCAAGAGCCTGGTTGATTAGAGATGACAGAAAGTAGCGGATCAGCTTTGAAGTTTGAGATTGAGCAGTTCAATGGAACGAACAGTTTTCAGATGTGGAAGAGTACGATAACAGATGTGTTAGTACAACAATGATTGGGAGATGCGTTTGAAACTGATAAGCCTGCAACGCTGAATGAGAACAGGTGGTGAGATATTCAACGAAAAGCAGTAAGTACAATTCGTTTGAATCTTACTACTGAAATTAAGTATGATGTGTTAGATGTGAAAACCCCAAAGGAGTTGATGGATAAGTTGGAGTCGATTTATATGTCAAAATCGATTACTAACATGTTATGTTTGAAGAGAGAATTATTTGGATTGAAGATGAAGGCAGGAACAAGTTTAAGGGCACACCTAAACGAGTTCAATAGATTGGTTACTCAGCTAGCAAGTGTGGATGAAGTCATGAAAGAGGTTGATAAAGCAGTTTTGTTGATTAATTCTCTTACCGACAGGTATGATCCTGTGACTAGAGCTTTGATGGTTGGTAGAAAAACCTTGAGCTTGCAAGATGTGACTTCTGCAATTTGTGAGTATGATAGATTGAAAGAAACTGAAAAGAAAGATGAAGAGAATGGTGCTCTGATGGTAGATCGTGGAAGATCTAATGAAAGAGATTATAAGAATGATGCAAGATCAAAGGGTAGATTCAATGAAAGAGGAAGATCAAGTTCAAGACCAAGGGTTGATTTCAATAATAAGGAGTGTTATTATTATCATGAGATGGGGCACATAAAAGCCTACTGCAAGAAGTTAAAGGAAGATTTGAGGGATTCATGAAATCTAAAGAGAAGAATAAAGGTGGTGTTAATGTTGCTGCTGCTGATACTGTATATGAGGAATATTCGGATGAAGATGTTGTTTTGATGGTGCAAGAAGAAAAGAAAGACACTAGAAATATGTGGGTGTTTGATTCTGCTTGTTCTGAACATATTTGCACAAAGAAAGAATGGTTTTCGAAGCTTGAGAAGTGTGATAAGCCTGTTTACATGACTAATAATGGTGAAGAAAAAATTGAAGGCATTGGGAGTGTGAAACTTCGTTTGCATGATGGAAGTGTCAAAATGCTTGGGAAAGTGAGGTATGTTCCAAACTTTATAAGGAATTTGATTTCGCTTGTAAAGTTGGATAGCTTGGGTTATGGATATTCTTGCCGAGATGGAGACTTGAAGATCACCAAAGATTCGATGATTGTGATGAAAGGAGTGAAGAATTCGAAGAATTTGTATGAGTTGATTTGAAGCACAATTAGAGGAGATAAATCGGTATCTTCACATCAAATTGAGAAGAAGGATGTGGATTTGCCAACAAAAAAGAAAGTCACATTTGCGGATTTAGTCAAAGGGTGAAGCAATTAAGATTTGATGAAGGAATTTGAGTCAAGGTGGAGATTGTTAGGATTTTGCCTCAATTTCTAATTAGATTTGGTTTAGGATTTTTCTAGAGTTTTTTGATTGGTGGACAAGAATCCTAATAGGAAAGGGATTCTTGGAGGCCAAGTTTGTGTTAGTATAAATAAACAGTTTCTGTTTAGATTTTTGTGTGTGAGATAGAAAGAGTTGTATTGTTGTGAAAGAAAGCTAAGATATCTTTAGGTTGTTGTGAGAGAATCACCCATGTTGGGTTGATTAGATTGAGAGTTTGCTAGAGAGATTGTTATGATTAGTGCTTGTAATTGATTGATTTGATAGTGGAGATTTGTGGCATAGGTCCACAAGAAAAATTTTGTTTGTTGTTTCCGCTTTAATTATTTGTTTGGTTAATTCCTGGATATCCGAAAGTTACAACACAAACTGGGTGAGTAGTTAACACATCCACATTTTCTGATTTAATTTTGTTTTTAAAATTCAAAACTATTTCCTAAAAGACATGTCAACCCTTCAACCCCGTAAGTGTAGTCTGTTAAACTCCACTGACAATATATTGAATAATTTTCTATGTTGAATTTATACTGTTATATCATATATATATATATATGTATATATATATATTTTATAAATTTTTCAATAGTTCATATTTTTGTATTGGGTCTTGATTAAGTTAAAATTAAGTTGTGTCGGATTCCAAACGGGAAATTATCGGAACGTCTATTTTCTTAATTTATCAATTCAAACTTGAAATATTATTCAATAAGAAATTAAACCACTCGATTAAAAAAATTATAAAAAAATGGTTTTATTTGATTGTTTCCATACTCCAATTGTTGCTAGGGATGTAAATGGGTAGTAGATAATAGGGTATCTGGCACTACCCGACCCGATTAAGTAGGGTTAGGGTATTGTATAATAGGGTTAAGGTAGGGTACGAGTAGTGCTTTTAGTACCCGTGACGGGTTCGGATAGTGACCTTAGGGTACCCACTACCCGAACCCGGTTACTAATTAATTATTTTAATATTAAGTTTTATTTATATAATATATTTTTACTTAAAAATTACTCCTAATTAACCTAATTAAAATTTATATAACAAGTTAATTTCAATTTATTCATTTAATTTCAATTATTTATTATTATTTAATTATAAAGGAAAAAATATTTGGGTTTTTTATCGGGTTAGGGTAGTTAATGGGTAGTTGATATTTTATATGGGTAGGGTACGAGTAGTGATTTTAAAAAATAACCGGATAATTATAGGGTTCGGGTACCTCAAAATTGGCGGGTACCCTACCCGGTTGCATCCCTAATTGTTGCCAACAATCACGTTTAAAAACCTGTCATTTTTAACGGTTAAACAAAAATGAGCAGGAACATCAAATACACGTATTTTGGGTGTCTATGCTCATGATGCTAACGCGTTATATAAATGCTTTCCACTCTCAAATTTGAAAACTTAATATTGTTGATTAATGAAATGCATTTAATTTGTGCTTTTTGTAAGGTAAAATTTTAGTTTAAATAAAGCATATATGAGCCATTTGTTTATAAAATTTTGAAACTTTTCACGATCTTTTCATTTCTACAAGCAACGATACGACAACAAAAAAGCATTTAAAAACGTCAATATTCTTCCAAAATTGTATTATACATCCACTTCAATTAATTTTAAGGAAACAAAAATGTTGATTTTATATCTTCATCATGAAGCTCCATGGTAATGTCTCTGAAATTAACTCGAAAGCCCGATATGCCAAAATATATCTCACTTGACGTGGACTCAAAGTAAAATAGATTTATTGGTTTATACTCGTAATTCATTTATATACATAATAATTAATTAATGAGTGGTTAGATATTTGAGAACGGAAAGCCTTTTTAAAAAAAAAAAAAACTAGTAATGAAGAAGAATAGAAGATCTTTTATGCTTATAAACATGTTAATAAATCAAAATCGATAGTTTTTCATTAAAAAATTACTAATTCGGTACAAAAAAAAGGAAAAAGCTCCTTGGAAATTAATTTTCTTTTCTTTATTTATTGCTTTTTTTTGGGCAATAAGAAAGGAATTCTTTATTTATTGTTTAGAAGAGAAGAAGAAAATGATTTTTTTTTTTGAACAAGAAGAAAATGATTTTAAACGGCGATGCAAACTAAACGTGATGATCAGATAGACATATGGTACACAGGGATACAGCTAAAGCTTAAAAGACTCACGTTTTATGGTCAGTGGCCCGAGTCCATATTTAATAAAGTTAATTCACTTTTTAATTGTCTAAGACTCTGAGTTTATTTTGTTACTACTTACTAGTACTGTAGTAGAATTATTTATTTTTCAGTAGCTTTTCCGTTTTGCTCTCAAATTTGGTTGCTTGTACTTTGTTCTTTGCATTTATTGGATGGATATCTAACCTATTTGTAGTAAGCAGTTTTGCAGTAGTAACTAGTAAGTAGTAACGGATTCTTTTCTTATTTTTTTATTAAAAGAAAGATTCTTTTCTTATTTTTTTTCTCAAGGTAAAAGAATAGAGAAGAGGGTTAAATTTTCAATCAAAAGTCATATTCTTTTAGTAACGCCTATTGGATTGATTGAAATAAATTTAATCTCCCTTTTCAGGTCCGTGTCTTATACATAAAAAAAAATAGGTACATTTCTCTCAATTCTGATACAATACAATTCGACTTCAAATTAGTCGAATTCATATATAATTACCAAGTATTAAAGGAGTTGCTTAAGAAAATAAGCATATTCCTTTAATAGTTTTGCATGCTTGATAATCAAGATCAAAGAATAAACATGATATAAGAAATACTAAAAGAAAAGAAAAGGAGAGATAAAATATAAATCTAAAGAAACCCATCATCATGCTTTTATTTGTTTGGAGCCTTCAAAATCCATGATATGTGATCGTGAACAAAAAGAAACAACCAATCACAAAATGAATAGGTAGAAATGGGAAATAATAAATACATGCTTAATTTGTAAAAATAGACCGTTTAGTATAATTGAGCAATTAAAAGTGTATTGATTTAGATAGTATTAAATGTTATTTTGTGGTGTGCTACTTGATGGATAGGCCATAGACTTTGATTTAATAATCACCCAACTAACCGGAATAACCGGTCCACTTGTGTAAAAGAAAGATTGCACCAAATCTAGGCACCATTCCCTTGAAGAATCATAGTCTTATCTTTGATACAAATTCACTGAAGGTTGTTAATTTGGTACTCCTCCCTCCATTTTTATCTGTCAATTTTACTTGTTCCTTTTTATATGTTACTTTTGGACATAATTTGTTTTGATACCTAAATTATCCCCATTTATATTTTTTTAAAGAAAATTACTATTGTATTTCCAACGAATGCAGTCAGAAACCCATCATATGGTCAGGGAAGCTTAAACCTTTACCTAATCATGACCATTTTCTTCATAAGTTCAAGTGGTGATAACTCTCCCCATCACCACAAAAGCACCAAGTTTTCATTTACTCCATCTATCTACCTAATTCAAGCTTCATCCTCATTGGAATTGTATTACACATTAAATACATACCAAGAATGATGAAAGGTAAATTAGGAAAGTAAAAGTAAAAATTTATTATATTCAACAATCTAACTAACATTACCTAATTTTCTTGGTTTGTGTAACTCCATTATTGCCAACAGATAAAAAGGGACGGAGTGATTGACATTTTAATTAGAATTTAAGATTCGAAAATAACTTGAAAATTTTTACTAATCTTCTAATAGGAAGGATTAATTAATGGTGTCTTCTCCTATGCACTTGTTTATGGTGCACCTTACGAAACATTTGGTTAATTTTACCCCTTGGATGCATTCCTTTTCTCCCAGCCGTTGAATATTAAAAACTCCAACATGTTTAACACGTTTAAAACTTGTATAACCAGTCAAAGATATGTGAGTTTAGTTTGTATGTGATAGTCCCCATAATAAGATTTTACACTTTTTTTTTGTTTTACTGCCTTTTTTTCTTTTTTTTTCACCTTTTAATTAAACGAAACCGAACAATTTTGATCAGGACAACTAAGATTTTTCTCCTACCAAAGACGCCAAAACAACCTGAGCGAAACATTTTGATCTAAGATTGTTTAATCTTTGCAGTTTAGGGTTTCTTTATCACATAAGTGTTCATACACAAATATATAATTCTAAATACGTTCTTTTCGTTTTTTTAGTTACTAGTCTTCACTTCCACGTGCGTTGCACGTGACCCAATGTTTTTAAATTTTAATTGGTCCATTAAGCCCAAATTAGTGGCCCAATTATCATGATTAAAGTGTTTAATCATGTCCATTAAATTGATCTTAACCTAGGTATAAATAAGTGTTATTTTACCTATGGAAGGAGGCTAACACATATTCTAAGTCGTCAACCCTTTCTGAAAAGAAAAACTCTCTAACGTTTTGCTAGCACAACACAAAAGAGATTCAAGTTTCAATCTTGATTGCCTGTTGATCGTGTGGACTCCTTAGAGGCGAGAACCAAGGAGGATTTCGCTACAGTGGTTTCGAACTCCAAATCGTTTTGTGATTTCGCTTCCTAAGGTATACTTTCTATCACCACTTGGCTCATCTTCGTAAGGATCTTGGTTGGGAAACGATATTATTTTCCACTGCGTATTTCTTTTGTTTTCGGTTTCCCTTCATTGGTATCAGAGTGACTTACGAAGTCCCAATTTGGATTGGTTGAATCGCATGATCTCTGGTTATGATTTCCTTTTATGTGATTTGCTTCATATGTGATATGATGTTTTTTTTTCTGATTTTACATGTGATTTGTAAAATTTGTTTGACGATCTTAGGCTTCGAATTTAATTCTAATTTTTGAACATGTTCTACTTTAATGGTTAAACTAGATCCATGTAAAATTTCAGAATTTTCTAAGCATGAAAAGTTTGTGTTTGGAATTTTTTCGTTGAGTGTCAATAGTTCTGAAAAACACTGATAGATGTCTCTGGTCAGAATTTCGACAAGCCTTTTCGGGTAGTTGTAGAACGAATTTTAAGCTGAAATTTTAATATGTTTTAGTTTAATGGTTAAACTAGTTACAGGTTAAAATTTCAAAATTTTTGGATCACTAAAAGTTAGTTTTTAGAAATTTTTCCTCAAGGTCGTTGAATTTGGAAAATTCTGTAACAGATTTCTTAACCCGATTTAGATTGTCTAATTGAATGGGTTATAGGTCGAATTTTCGGCTGAATTTTTAGTATGCTGTATTTGAATGGTTCAACTACAAATCTGGAAGATTTTAGAATTTTTCGATCGCTAAAAGTTAGTGAATCAGAATTTTCTTTCTCATGACTACTTGCTGGAATTCTCTGGACAGATTACGATGGCTCATGTTTTGTGAAAACTTGTGGCTAATCTAAGACACGAATTTGATTCATGCCATTTTGTCTATATTAGATCAACAATGAAAGAAATTCTTCTTAATTTGTTGCAATTCGAAAGTCGAATAAAATTGGTTTTGATTTGTTAATTTTTGAAATAGCATGATGTTATGTTGTTTGAGAATGGTGCATGGTTATAGCGCCATGACCGTAGGTTTTCTAAGGGTTGTAACTTTAAAAAATACGGCCTACGTGTCGTGCCTTTCTCTATATATAACTGTCATTGTACATTCTCTTCTCACCTTACTCCCCTCGAATGTAAATTGAGGTTTCTGCTATATGTAAAGTATATTATTAGATTAAATTAAAGCTGAAGGTGTTCAAGCGAGAAAGCAATGACCAGGGGATCATGCATGGGAGACCAAGGAGGAGCTTGAAGTAGCTAGATATACCCCTACGTTGACCATTGTCGATTCTCTTTTAGCTTAAGAGAATCGATGTAGATTGGGCTATAATCATGTCACGTTTATTTCTTGCATTTATATATGTATGAGATACATGATTAAATAGGATGCATGCTTATTGGTAATGAATATGATCAATAAATTTATCAAGTTAAAATTGGTGAGATCACAAATCAAAATCCCTCCAAGAAAAACATTAAGTCAAGAAAGCCTTCCAATGTGTGGCTCTCGTCAAAGCCTAAATCGAATTTTTGTGGGTTTGCCAAAGCAAGGTACATTATTCAATCTTGGTAAGGCGCGAATGGATAATAGTGATATCTTAATAGCTAACATTGGGCATGACTTAACTAGGCCATCTCAATAGGATTGGGGACCTAGAGGCAATGAGTTGGGACATTCATAAGATGGAATTAGAACAAGAGTTGTTCACCCAACTATCCAAGAGTTGCATGAGATGCAATTGGCAAAAGTTGCCTACTTAAATAGCCAAATTTGGGTGTTCAGCCAAAGCTGACTCAAGTTTAGGTGAAATATGGATCTTGGCCCATTAGAAAATTCTATGGTAGAATTTTCGGATTTAAAAGTGAGGGTTATTAATAGTGGGGATTATTCACTTGATTTAAATCGCCATATTAAATTAAATGAATATAAAGCATGATATTTATTTGCATATTTTGTTGTAGATTACTATATGGCAACAAACACGTCCAACACACTTTCATTGCGATCCATCCTTGAGAAGAACAAACTGAACGAGTTAAATTTCCTAGATTGGTATAGAAATTTGAGGATAGTCCTCAAATAAGAAAGGAAACTGTATCTCCTTGAGGAGCCCCTTTCTGAGGAACCACTTGCTAGTGCCCCAAGGGCTGAAAGGGATGCTTATAAGAAGCATCAAGATGACGCTTTGGATGTCGCTTGCCTTATGCTTGCCACCATGACTCTTGATCTTCAAAAGCATCATGAGGAGATGGATACTTTCGATATGATCAAACATCTCAAACAACTTTATCAAGGGCAAGCTAGGCAAGAGAGATTTGATGTCTCTAAAGCCTTGTTTGGATGCAAAATGGCTGAGGGGAATTCCGTGGGAACACATGTTCTCAAGATGATAGGCTTATGTTGAAAGCCTTGAGAGATTCAGATTCCCTTTGGGCCAAGAGTTGGCCACTGATGTAATTCCGCAATCGTTGCCTGAGAGTTACAGTCAATTCATCATGAATTACAACATGAATGAAATTGACAAGCCATTGCCTGAATTGCTTAGCATGTTGAGAACTGCTGAAGCAAACATGAAAAAGGCCAAGCCCAATACCATTCTGATGGTTAAAAAGGGCAAGAAAAAGGCCAAGGGCAAATTCAAACCCAACGTCAACGATAACAAAGCTGCTGGCAAGTCCAAGCAAATTGTTGCTGCACTCAAGCCTAAGGGTGGCGTGACCAAAGTAGGGAGTTGTTTCCATTGCGGTGAGACTGGCCGTTGGAAAAGGATCTGCAATGTTTACTTGGAAGAATTGAAGAAGAAAAAGAAGGGAAGTGAGACTTCCACTTCAGGTATTTATGTTATAGAAGTCAATTTATCTACTTCTACATCATGGGTATTAGATACTGGATGTGGTTGTCACATTTGTCTAATTGTGCAGGGACTCAAAAGGAGTAGAACAAGAAACTAATCCATTCAGGAATCAAGAAACATAAAGATTGAACTATACAAGTATGACATAATCCATGACTTGTGTTCAATCAAGGTATCAAGGACAAAGGGATTAAACAACATGGTAACGTTGATCACAGATAAGGTTATATCGAATCACGATATTCTTATAACTTAGGTAGCAATGATGTGTTGCTAGACACCGCTCATTGCTTGTGGCATTAAGATGTCTTGTCACTGCTGCATTAAGATGTCTTGTCACTGCTAACGTTATAAGAACCTAATGGGTCGCACACTTAGATCGACTGGGTAATGAAGCACAAAAAGGTTGAGATTGGATAATTGGTCTTAGTGCAAGTGGGAGATTGTTGGGTTATGCCCAAAAGACCAATTAAATAATTGGTCCATTAAGCCCAAATTAGTGGCCCAATTATCATGATTAAAGTATTTAATCATGTCCATGAAATTGATCTTAACCTAGGTATAAATAAGTGTTATTTTACCTAGGGAAGGAGGCTAACACATATTCTAAGCCGTCAACCCTTTCTGAAAAGAAAAACTCTCTGACGTTTTGCTAACACAACACAAAAGAGATTCAAGCTTCAATCTCGATTGCCTGTTGATCGTGTGGAATCCTTAGAGGCATGAAATAAGAAGGATTTCACTACAGTGGTTTCGAACTCCAAATCATTTTTTGATTTCGCTTCCTAAGGTATACTTTCTATCACCACTTGGCTCATCTTCGTAAGGATCCTGGTTGGGAACCGATTTTATTTTCCGCTGCGTATTTGTTTTGTTTTCGGTTTCCCTTCATAAATGAAAATTAAAATCTTAAGCATACTAATAATTTTTTCCCTAAAGGAAGCTTATTAGGGATGTCATGAGTTATGTCGTCTTAATTTGAAAATTTTGTAAATAAATCATATATATTTTTAAAAGTAATAATTATTATTTTGATTTAAATTTTGCATTAATTTTACTTTGTCCATTCATATATTTGTCAAATTAATTTTGACGTTTATACATTGAATCAATGTTATAAACTCATATGATTTTTGAAGTTTATGAAATTTAAATTGATGGACACTGCAAATATTGATAGAATAATTTGTATACACTTAGGGTCTTATTATCAAAAGAACATAAGAAATTATCCCACTTAAGGCAAAATATTAGAAAAATAAAATAGCAAATTAAACCCGCTTCTTTAGCGAGGGTCATTACATTCACATAGTAATAATTGAAATTAATTATAACTCAATTGGAATAATTGCACATTACTCTTCTTTTATTTTTTAAAAACTTTAAATTTTTGGTAAAAGGAAAGTGTAAATTAATTTTAATCATAATAAATTAAATTACCAAATCAAACGGGTAAATCACAATAAGCTTTTTAATTAAAATAGTTAAAATAAAATAATTATAAACTATATAAAATTTAATTGAATGAAAATAGACATTTTAGCATTAGCAGAATAAAACTGTAAAAGTTTAAACAATGACATTCAAGAAATATATTAAAAAATTCCAATATATCTAAGTATTTAATTAAAATAGTAAAATGGTAAAAATAAAATAGTTATAAAGATATAAGATTTAATTAAATAAAAATAAAGTTTTTAATAGAGTAAGGCTATGATAGTTTAAACAATGGCAATGAAGAAATATATTTGAAATATAAGGTTACAATCGTCGATTCAAAAATTTTACAATCTCCTCTTCAAGGGTCTGATCCAAGTGTAAGGTGGAGAGGATGTTGGCTCAGGTCCACTATCAGGGTGAAATGTCTCATGTGTGTCCACATGTGTTCACATGTTTCCACACATAGTCCTCTAGTCAACTCTTGGGCTTGTAATCTTCACATGTTATCTTCTTGGACTTCCATGGATGATGGATCAAGCTTCCATTGACGAAGAACTCGATCTATGTCATCATTTGTTTCCACACATGTGCATGTGTTCCCACACATACCCATGTCTTCACGTTTCTAAGTGCCTTGAGGGCTCCTTTGATGTTTCGAATCCAAATGTGATCTTTAGCTCTATTTAGCTCCTTTTTACACCGTCTGGCACTTTTTCTCTCCAAATAGGTCTAAGAAAACAAAACACACAAACAAGGAGTAAAATAGCCCATAAACATGATAAAACTATTCATAATAGATATAAAATGCATGTACTAATTGGGTCTCATCAGTCGGAATTCCAAAGTAAAGTGTTGCGTTTTATGGCTTGACAATTTAGTGCTTAATGATTTGTCCTACTAGTTTTTTACCTTATGTCTAATTTGCTAAAAAGCATATGTCATATATATATTGCAATAGCAATTTTAGTGTGCCACCGTCGACTATAGCTTAGGGGGAAAAGCGAGTTCTGCCTTTTGGCTTCAAGTTTGGCTCTTGGTTATTTCTCTTGTTGGGTTAGTTCGTTAGACAAGCTGTTTGTAATCTCTCTTGACATAGTGGAATCGTTCTCATCGCCCCTGCCCGTGGATGTAGGCTTTTATGCCGAACCACGTAAATCATGTGTTCTTTGTTGGTTATTTTTCCTGCTTATTTGCTTGTTTGTGCCTAGCTATATTTCTTGTAGATTGATTTGCCTGCGTATTAGCTAATTTGGCTGAGCCAACTCTAACAAATTGGTATCAGAGCTTCGTTTGGGCATCCCGCGTTGTTTCGTTAGTCTTTGCGATAACTGCAGAGCTAATTGGTTTTGATTTTGAGTTGCTTCCGTTGTCTGGCTTCAGTTTTCTGGTTAGTTAGCTGGTACAGATGCAAATGTGTCTTCGATGAAATTTGATATTGAGAAATTCACTGGGAAAAATAGTTTTAGTTTATGGCGCATCAAAATGCGAGCGATTTTCATTCAGCAGGGACTAGTTAAGGCTTTGGGTGGCAATGATAAATTGCTTGTTTCGCTTTCAGATGATCAGAAAGACGAATTGATAGAGAAAGCACATAGTGCTATTTTGCTATGTCTTGGAGATGAGGTTCGAAGGGAAGTTGCTAATGAATCCACTGCGTCTAGTCTATGGCTTAAGTTGGAAAGCAAGTATATGACGAAGTCGTTGACGAAACGACTTTACCTCAAGCAGCGGCTTTACACCCTCAAGATGGATGAAGATACACCTTATCTTGATGCATTTGATATTATTATCATGGATCTCAATAATATTGATACTAAAATTGATGATGAGTACCAAGTTTTGATTCTTTTGTATTCTTTGCCTCCTTCTTACGATAATTTTGTTAAGAATAAGTTGTATGGTCATGAGGATATTACTCTTGATGAGGTGAAGACTGCTTTGGGTTCAAATGAGTTGAGAAAACAGTTGAATGGTAAAGCAGTTGAAAGCAATAATGGTGAAGGTTTGGTTGCTCGAGGGAGATCCAAGACAAGAGATGGAAATTCAGGGAGTAAGAGCTCTAGATCACACTCCAGAAAGAAAGTGCAGTGCTACTATTGTAAAAAATATGGGCACATGAGAAAAGATTGTCCAAAATTGAAGGGAAAAGGTGAACCACAGGACAAGACCAAAGATGGTGCGAATGTGGTTGTTGATGATTCTTTAAGTGATGTTGAAACTATTCTAGCAGATTCACCTGCAGGTGAGCGATGGATTTTTTATACGGGTGCTTCGTTTCACATTAGTACCTCGAAGGAGTTATTTTCAACTTATGATAAATGTGCTGGTTCGCGCTAATGGGAAATGATTATGCCTGCAAAATTGTAGGTATTGGTACAGTTCGTATTAAGATGTTTGATGGTATTGTTAGAACCTTGACAGAAGTTAGGCACATTCCTACAATGAAGAAAAATCTTATTTCTGTGACTATTTTGAACAAGACAGGTCTTCAGTATTCCGGTGGAGGTGAAGTATTGAAAGTATTCTCTGGCGCTTTGACTGTGATGCGTGGACATTTAGAGCGAGAGCTTTACATCTTGGATGGTTCCACTCTTACAAGTAGTGCAGCAATGTCATCATCGGTTGATCCAAATTCTGATATCACCAGGTTATGGCATATGCGGCTTGGGCATATGAGTGAGAGAGGTATGTCTTTGTTGAGCAAACAAGGTTTGTTATCTAGGCAATATACTAGTAAGCTTGATTTCTGTGAACACTGTGTATTTGGCAAGCAGACTCAGGTTAAGTTCAGGACTGACATTCATCGAACCAAAGGTATTGTTGATTATATTCATTCTTATCTTTGGGGTCCCTCTACTGTTACATCTAAGGGTGGTTATAGATATCTGTGGACTTTTATTGATGACTACTCAAGAAAGGTTTGGGTGTATTTTCTGAAAAATAAAGATCATGTTGTGTTAGTCACCTTCAAGAAATTTAAGGCTTTGATTGAAAACCAAACAGGGAAGAAGATCAAGTGGTTTCAAACTGATAATGGCTTGAAGTATTGCTCAGGTGATTTTGATGAGTTCTGCAAGAATGAAGAAATAATGGGACACCGTACTGTTCCACGTACACCACAGCAGAGTGGGGTTGCATGGGGTTGCAGAACGCATGAATAGAACTCTTTTAGAGAGAGCTTGTTGTTTGAGATTAAACGCTGGGCTTAGTGTAGACTTTTAGGCTGAAGCTGTTAATACTGCATGGTATATGGTTAATAGATCTCTGTCTATAGCTATTGAGTTGAAGACTCCTGAAGAGGTAGGGTCTGGTAAACCTGCTGATTACTCTGGTTTAAGAGTGTTTAGTTGCCCTGCTCATGCTCATGTAAATGAGGGTAAATTGAAACCAAGGGCAAAGAAATGCATATTTCTTGGATATGGCCAATGGGTGAAAGGATATAGGTTGTGGTGTCCTGATCCGTATTCGCCTAAGTTTATAGTCAGCAGAGATGTGACTTTTGATGAGTCATCCATCCTTCGATCCACCAATAATTCCCAGGAAATGGAAAAGTCTGTTGAAAAAGGGAGATCACGGTGTTGAACAGCATGTGGAGTTTCAGGTGGAGACTCCTAATTCTATTTCAGATGAAGGTACTTCAGCCCAATGTGATCCAGTTGAGGTGGATGATTCACATGAATAAATATTGCACCTAAAGAGCAGCAATATAGCATTGCCACTGGTAGAACGAGGATACAAATTAAACCTCCTCAAAGGTATGTTGATCTTAATTTGGTTTCTTATGCACTTAATGTGGCTGAGTCTATTGGTGTAGAACCTTCAAGTTATAATGAAGCTGTCACATGTAGTGAGTCATCACAGTGGTTAGTTATTATGAGTGAAGAGATGGAATCTCTTCACAAGAACCATACATAGGAGCTAGTTAAACTGCTAGTTAGTCATTGTTGGTTGCAAATGGCTCCTCAAGAAAATGGAAGGTATTCAGGGGTTGAAGCAGCTAGATTTAAAGCACGCTTGGTTGCTAAGGGTTTCAGTCAAAAGGAGGGGATTAATTATAATGAAGTTTTCTCTCCAGTTGTGAAACATACTTCCATTCGTGTGCTACTTGCCATAGTAGTCAATTTTGATATGGAACTTGAGCAGCTTGATGTTAAAACAACATTCCTGCATGGTCAGTCAGAAGAGTTCGCAGAGCCTGGTAAGAAAGATCATGTTTGCTTGTTGAAAAAGTCCTTATACGGATTGAAATAATCTCCCAGGCAATGGTATAAACAGTTTGATAGTTTTATGATTGATCATGGTTATACTCGTGATTATGATGCTTGTGTTTATCATAGGAAGCTTCCAGATGGTTCATTTATTTATTTGTTGCTTTATGTTGATGACATGTTAATTGCTGCAAAATATATGTTAGAAATCAACAGGTTGAAATCTCAGTTAAATGGTGATTTTGAGATGAAAGATTTGGGAGCAGCTAAGAAGATTTCGGGGATGGAGATTCACAAAGACCGGAAAGCTGGTAAGCTTTGCTTATTGAGAACTACATAGAAAGTGTTCTTTAACGCTTTGGTTGGTTCATGCTGTGAATACTCCTTTAGCAGCTCATTTTAGACTTTCGGTACAGTTGTCACCACAAACTGATGATGAAAAGCAACAAATGAGTTGCATTCCATATTTGAGTGTAGTAGGGACAATGATGTATGCTATGGTTTGCACGTCCAGATATTTCACATGGTGTCAGTGTTGTGAGCAGGTATATGTCTTGTCGTGGTAAGGAACATTGGTAGACATTGAAGTGGATTCTTAGGTATTTGAGAGGTACTGCGGATTTGTGTTTAGTTTATGATCTATAACTATTGAAGCAGTATTACTGGTTTTGTGGATTCTGATTATGCAATGGAAATTGGATAAGAGAAGTTCTCTAACAGGTTATGTTTTCACGCTTGCTGGGAGTGCCATCAGTTGGAAAGCTGTATTACAGTCTACCATTGCCTTATCAACAACTAAGGCAGAATACATGGCTGCAGCGGAAGCTGTTAAGGAAGCGTTGTGGTTGAAAGGTCTAGTTAGTAATCTGGGTATGTAGCAGGATTCTACAGTTGTTCTTTGTGATAGCCAGAGTGCCATACATATTTGACTAAAAATCAAATGTTTCATGAACCGACCAAACACATTGATGTCAGGTATCAGTTTGTTCGCAACCATGGTTTGTATGGTGATGTTATGATTAGTAAAGTTGCTACTGAAGATAACCCGACGGACATATTGACAAAGCCTATCCCTACACAAGTTCAAGCATTGCTTGGACTTGGTTGTCATTCACAGTTGTTAATGGCCCTGAGGGGCATGCTTGGAAGAGGTGATCTAGTTCCAAGAAGATTATTGTGTTGTTCATTGACTTGAGGAAATTTCAAGCCAAGGTGGATATTTGTTGCGTTTTATGGTTTAACAATTTAGCCCATGATTTGTCCTACTAGTCTTTAACCTTATGTCTAATTTGGTAAAAAGCATATGGTATATATAATATATGTTTTAGGGCAATTGGTTGTAGATAGTTTTGGCGTCAATTGCAATAGCAATTTTAGTGTGCCGCCGTCGACTATAGCTTAGGGAGAAAAAAGAGTTTTGCCTTTTGGCTTCAAGTTTGGCTCTTGGTTGTTTCTCTTGTTGGGTTAGTTGGTTAGACAAGCTGTTTGTAATCTCTCTTGACATAGTGGAATCGTTCTCATCGCCCCTGCTCGTGGATGTAGGCTTTTACGCCGAACCACGTAATCCTGTGTTCTTTGTTGGTTATTTTTCTTGCTTATTTGCTTGTTTGTGCCTAGCTATATTTCTTGTGGATTGATTTGGCTGCGTATTAGCTAATTTGGCTGAGCCAACTCTAACATAAAGCAATTTCCACTGCTATACCCGCTGGAAAAAATCCGAAAACTTCAAAATCTTGGACATTTTCTCCACTTTCTCTGAATCGGCTTTGATCTCAAGAAGATAAAAAAAAATATGAGGCTTATGCTCCTTAAGCATGTCTTTTACTATTCTCTGAAGTTTAGCATAACCCAAGCCTCGACTATTTCAAACAATCATCTTCTTTAAACGGAAGAGGAGAAAGCAAGCTGGTTATCACCAGTGTCAACTTGAACGGAATCATCTTTAGATTCAAAAATATTAACCCCCACCAAGTCCTTCTTTTCATTCTGATTGCTTCGTGACTAGGTAAAACTGTCATCGCACTTACCCTTAGACAAGGTCTTCAATTTTCCTGAAACCAGTTTAAGTCTTGGACTAAATCATCGCAAGAACAGTCGGCAATTTTCCTTATCCAATAGATGCTCTACCATAGAACCTCTTACATCGTAACAACGCCTTTTCTATTGTGCGTTATTTACCTGATTCATCGAGCCTATGGAGTGGGCTTTAGGCTTGGCTTGCCCCACTTTAGGCTCAGAAGTTTATGTCCTAGTAGTAATTAAACACAAATCCTTTAGATTGCCAAACAACCCAACTGTCACCCAAATTTAAAGTGGGCTTAACCCCGTTGCAGGTCGCATTATTCTCAAACTGTCACCGGATTCACACTACCCTGATTTCTCTGTTTAACAGATTTATCTAAATTTGAAATTGCCTCCATATCCTCCTTAATGATAACCGATCTCCTCCAAGGATCACGGCTCACAGTTTTCTCTCCCTGATTTCCACCATGTGATTTATCTGATTTCACTGGGTTTCTCTTTCTTCGCTACACTTACATCCATAACCCATAGGTTTGATCCTTCCGTTATTTCGAATTTTTCGGAACAACAAATACCGACGACTCATCCACCTTCGACGAACTCTCTTGGCCTACTGAGCAGGCAATCACTTTTTTGATGACCAAACACGCCATATTCAAAGCAAATTAGAGACAATCTGTCATACTCCATCGTGACCTCTCTACCTTCAACCATGAGTTTCGACATCAATTGCTTTGATAAATCATGCTCTGCACATATTCTAGTGAACTTGCCTCTCATGCCCCTTCCTTAACCTGGTCAATTTTCATAACACGACCAATCTTCTCCCCCATTTTCCTTAAAGCAAACAAATGAAAGTACTCCACAGGGATATTGGGAAACCATATCCAAGCAATGAGCTTTTCAATTTATTAGAATTTGGCATAAAATTCGGCCGCCATTGACATACAGTAAGATAATGCCCTTCTATAATCTGTGGTCCCCCCTCCAACACATGCTCATAATAGGCTTTTTTTTAGAATCTCATTATGAAGAAATATTGTTCCAGATCTGTAATCTTATACTCACATTCCAATTTCCATAGGTTATTGATCCTGGAATTTTAGGCTGAAAAACCCAAGACTTTTCCTAACAATTTCACAGTTAAAGCATTCCTCCAAGGCTTCCACATAGCCTCCTTCTCCTCCTTTGAGAAAGTAATAAAATCATCATCACCTTGCCCTATAGCCCCTAGATTAGTCTCAACATCACCATAAGACATAACAGTATTTGGATCATCAAACCCTCGATCCTCTAAACGCCACCTTTAAACTGATTGACTCCTTTCACAATGCCTCCGAAGGATGCTGCCGTAAACTAACCGCCATCTCAACTTCCTACTTGGACCCCTCCCGATCACCTTTCAATGTTCGTCAAACTCTTTTGAAATTTTCTTTTCATGTATGTTTGAGAACCTCGTTGTTGGTTTCCGGATTTTGTGGAGAATTCTCAATATCAGTAAAATTCTTTAAAATGTTTAGAAAAAATGAAAGTAATTTACCAGTGTTATTTGAAGTTAATTATTAAAAAATATTGTTCATATTCTTAATTATAATACCATTATTTATATATAATCATCAATAACTTTAATAATATAGTGAACTAATAATTATAAAATAATTTTCAATGTTAGTTACTCCCTCCGTCCCATATTATCTGTCCCTTTTTGGGACTCCTTTTTGTCCCAAATTATCTGTCCCACTTAGATAATCAAGACACTTTTGACTAATTTTTACCCCTATTAAATATGAGAAGACAAACACATGTTAAGTAAAGTTTGTGGTAGTATTGTAAAGTATGGTAAAAGTCTTATAGAATTTTGTGTTCCAACAAACTTTCTTAATATTTATGATATGGTCAAAATGGACAGATAATATGGGACGGAGGGAGTATTTTTCTTGTACTTTAAATATTATTATTCAACAAAATACTATGTTATATATGATATATAAAATCTGTAAACTAAAATTACCAATTTATAATTTATGATATTTAATTATTTTAATTTGAAATTCTAAATAAATTAACAATATTGAACTAAAAGAAAAAAATAATTAGGTTGGAATGAGCAATTGGAGCATTTTGCTCCAGCCAAAATGTTCCACTGCACAATGAAATCAGTTGCCCTATGTGGCCAATTGATCCCCATCCTAAAGGGTGTTTGTTTGGCTAGTTAACCAAATACACTTTACACCTTACATCAATGTGAGGAGATAAAATTCTTGATTTTTAAATTCGCCCAAACATGATTGAGCCAAAATATTTTGGTCTATACATGTCATCAATGATACCCTCGAAGGAGGGATTTATTTATTGAGATTTAAGTTGTTGTAGTTTTATTTTAAAAAATGCAATTCTTTTTCTAGATTTTAATGTTAGATATACAATGTATATTGAGTTGAGTGAAATAAGTTTCATGTCCATTAAATAAGATCTCATATTCAAGTATTTTAAATAATGATAAAAAAAGCATTGTGAGAGATTCCTTCCAAATGGAGCTCGACTTGTTTCAGATTAGTCGTCTTTTATGAACTTCCCAAACCTCTTTTGCCACTAAGCCAAGAGGTGGAGGTCTTTCCTTACAATTTACGTACACGGATTTAGCTCATCAATTATACCGTTTTTAAATGTTATTATTAGTAGTATATTTCGTTAACTTTATAAAAAAAAAAATCGAAAGGACATAAATTTTGTAGAAGGAAACTTTAACTCTAGTATGATCATAACTTACCCACAAGATATAAAAGACATTCATTAGTAAGTTATAGTTATTCTTACAAAAAATAACATGTCTTGAAGATAGCCATTATCGACAACCATACAAATTGTCTCGTAGAGGCTCAACTCAATCAAGGCGGATTAGGAATACGATTTGACCAACCTGGTGTCGTTCTTTAAAGGTGATATTTGTATGCTGATTCATGGATAGGATTTGGCCCTTTAGGTGTCGTTTTTTCAAGGTGATATTTTTCTGATTGCTCATGGATAGGATTTGGCCTTGCTGGTGTTGCTCTTTTAAGGCGATATTTGTTCGATAAATCATCATGACCCTCCTGATTTGGCCCTCCTGGTGTCAATCTTTTAATATCGGCCATTGCCCTCCTCTCAAGTTTCATTCCAGCTAAATTGAATTTTTTTTGCATTGTATTACGCCCTGCTGCATAAGTTGCTTCTGCATTTGCGGATAAAATCAGTACGATGATCATAACCACGAAAACCTTCATGATGCTTGAATTACCCATATTGATGTTGGGTTTGCAACATAATGTCTCATTCTTATATATACAAGTTGCAAATTCATGAAAATTGCCTAAGATTTCCACAACTCAAGAATTCGTGTCTAAGAGATTTTTTTCCTTTTTTTGGATAACTAATAATATCAAATTGTAATCTCGTAGAGATTTGGTTCCATTTTGGACCTTGTTTACTATATGTAGCTTTAATTTCCTAATGCAATCTAATTATTATCTAGTAAACTTTGCATCTAATTGAATTGGTAATATAAGTTAAAGAAAATAGACATTGAAAAAACTTTTCTATTTAGTTCTAACGTAAAGTTCTCAATCACGGTCCTATACTTGGAGAGGCTTGGTTAAAACCTATAATATGTTGGGCCTTAAATGGTGTGTTGGAGAGGGTCCTAAGATTCGGTTTTGGGAAGACCCTTGGCTTCTAGATGAGCCATTGTCAAATGTTGTAGGTTCTGCTATGGTGTCGCCAAATACTAGTACTTTGGTGATAGACTATTTGAATATTGATAGGGGCTGGAATGTGGAAAAGATTTTACTCGATTTACCCATGGAGTTCGTTTTGAAAGTGATAGGCTATCCTTTGCCTCGTTTGTCCACGATGGAAGACTCCAGGATTCGGAAATATGCTTTTGATGACATTTTTACTACAAAATCTGCATACTTGTCTGCAATTCTGAATTATTAAGGCTTGTCGGATGTGTCATGGGATTGGATGTGGAAACTCCCCATACCTCCTCGTTGGTTGCATTTCCTTTAGCTGGTCAGGCGTGGTCAGCTTCTCACAAATAGTTTGAGAGCAAGCTGGGGGACAGACATTGATCCAAGTTGTAAAGTTTGTGGCTCGGCGGAGGAAACTTTGCTGCAAATATTACGGTATTGTCCTTGTTCTTGCACGGTATGGGATTCACTTGGCTTAGCTTTTAATTCTAATATGTTGTTGAAATGGATAGATGATGATTTACTGTCTAAAGCTATGCATGGTGGAATTGAATGGCGAATAGTTTTTGTTATTACTCTATGGAGACTTTGGACTAGACGTTGCGACTTTGTTATGAAGGATGAAGAGACTGATATTGGGGTGGAACCCTTACTTGCAAATGTTATGCAAACTGCCATGGAGGTTATGCAATCCACCAAACACCAGAAGGTGCCACTAAAGCCCTTGATTCATATACATTGGGTTCCTCCCGATGGTTGGGCTATTAAACTTAATACTAATGGAGCTGCAAAGGGGAATCCAGGAGTAGCAGGAGCTGGTAAATTGATACGCTCAAGTGCAGGATCATGGATGATTGGATTTCAATTACACTTGGGACTTTGTTCCAATATGGACGTTGAGTTGAAGGCACTTTGCAAGGGCCTGCAAATAGCTTGGGAGTGTGGCTATAGAGAACTTGCATGTGAAACTGATGCTCTAGTTGCTATAGTGTTGATAAGGAAAGGAGATATGGATTTCCACCCACTTGGTAGCCTCATTGTTGACATTCGACTCATGTTGGAACGAGACTGGATTTGCAAGCTACATCATACGTATGGTGAAGGAAATTTTTGTGTACATTCGCTTGCAAAGGCTGCTTGTGAGCTAGATGATAACCTGGAGATTCTTTATGAGCCGCCTAATGATGTTAGGTCCCTGCTAGCGGCTGATGCTAGGGGGTTCTCCTACCCTCGTGGTTAGTGTAATGGTTGATTGATATTTACACTTGTTTTTACCAAAAAAAAAACGCAACATAACTCAATATCAAATTAATTATGATTAAATGCTCATTAAGAGATATACAATGATTTCTAGTAAAACATTGAATGAGTTAGAGATTTAACAAATAAACAAATCATAAATTACTCGCTTGTGTGCGAATACTATTTTTTATAATATTTCTTTTTAAAACATCTGAGCTATCACAAAATATACTTTCAATGGCTTGGAAATATAATTCACAATTCTAAACCCTTAATTATATAAAACTCTTTAACCGTACACAATGTGAAATATTCGTGAGCATAAATAAATATGTACAAAAAGTTAAATTGCCAAGCTAAACCCCCGCCCCCTGAACAACATTTGACAGTGTAGTCTATTTTTATTGACCAAACGCACATAAAAAGCTGATTATTAAAGTTCATAAAACCCAACTTAGAACGACAACAATCAGCCCAAAGTAAAAAGGTGAAAATTAAACCCTTCATTGAATCCATTATTTTTTTGCACGTGACCATCGTGTTTAAATTAAATGAAAATTAAAATAATAATTGAAATTAATTATAAGTCAAAGAAAATAATAAGTTGTTACTCTTCTTTTATTTTAAAAAACTTTAAATTCTTATTAATCACCCCGATACATTATACTATCAATACATACTCCAAAAATAGAAACAAGTCAACTACCAAAAACAAAAAGTCTTCAATTTTTTAAATTGAAATGGTTAAATAAAATATTTATAAAAATATTAAATTTAATTAAATAAAAATAGAGTTTTTAGTATAATAAAAACTATAAAAGTTTAAACAATGTTATTTAAGAAATATATTTTAAAAATCCTAATATATATAAGTTTTTAATTAAAACAGTAAAAATAAAATAGAATAAAGATATTAAATTTAATTAAATAAAAATAGAGTTTTTAGTTGATAAAACTATAAAAGTTTGAACAATATCATATATGAAATATATTCGAAAAATAAAGGTATAATCGTAGATTCAAAAGTTTTATAACACTCGTACTTTTATATATAGTATAGATAAAAGGAGATACATATAAATCTATTAAAGGGTTAAAGAAAGGGGAAAAACAGTAAAAAAAAATGTAATATCCAACGGTTGGAGTAAAAAAGTATAAAATCTTATTATGGGGACTGCCACATGAAAATCCATCCCAACAAGCTTTATAACCGACTAAACAGGTTGGAGTTTTTAATATCCAACGGCTGGGAGAAAATGAATGCATCAATGGGCTAGCAAGTGTACCGTAAGTGCACCATAACAAGTGCATGGGAGAAGACACCTTAATCACTCAATTTCATAAAGAAGAATTCTATTTATCCCATAAAAAAATTTATTACCAAATTATCTAGCTTGACGAGGTGCTAATATGCATATGATCACAAAAATATTGTTACAAAGTATTAGAGTTTATATAAAACAGTGTAGTTTTAGTATTAATGCTGGTTAGGTATTAGTCATATATAGTAAGTTAAGAATTAGCTAAGTCCGGTTTAGTTAATTATTATCTTTGTATATATATTCGACAGATTCAAATGAGGAAATTACACTTTTTGTTGCTTTTCATCATTTGTCTAATATGGTATCAGAGAAATTTTTGTCTATTTCATTTTTCCGCTGTGATCTTTAGTTTTTCTAGACATTTCCAGATTTTCTTTTCTTTTCCTAACAGCCAAACAAAGCTATCCTCTTTGTTCTTCGCAGAAATCTTTCTTTCTTTTAGTGATTTTTTCTGTTTAATCATGTCGGCTACTTCAAGGCCTGAGAATAATCCTTCCTCACCTTATTATATTCATGCTAGTGATAATCCATATCTGGTTCTTGTAACTTTTGTTCTCTCTGGTGTGAACTTCCATCAATGGCAGCGAGCAATGAAGATTGCGCTCCTTTCCAAGAATAAGTTGAAATTCGTTGATGGTACCCTTCCTGCTCCAGCTCGTACTGATGTTTTATATCCAGCTTGGGAAAGATGCAATAACTTTGTCATTTCTTGGCTCATACATTTGGTATCTTCTTCTTTCGCTCAATCTGTTATTTAGCTGGAATCTACTGTTGAAATTTGGGCTGACTTAAAGGCTAGGTTTTCTAAAAGCAACTCCTTTCGAATTTGTGGTTTGCAATTGGAAATTTACAATTTTCAACGGGGATCTTAATATGTTCATGAGTATTTCACAAAACTTAAAATCTTGTGGGATGAATTGTATGTTTTGAGGCCTATTCCTTCTTGTATTTGCGACCTTTAGTGTTCTTGTGGTATGGCAAAGAAGGTCAGAGAGTATAATGACAATGACCAAGTAATGGTCTTCATCAAGGGTCTAAATGATTCTTACTCGAGTGTTAAGTCTCAAATTTGTTTAATGGAAACCTTGCCTAATCTGAATAAGGTTTTTTCTTTGGTTGATTCAATAAGAAAGACCTTTAATTACTCCTGACATCAGTGCACTTGCAGTAAAAGCTACTAATGGTCCTGGACCAAAGAAGTTTACAAATGTTTCTAAGAGGCCTCAATGCACTCATTGTGGATTTCAAAGGCATACAATTGATAGATGTTACAAGAAACACAATTATCCAACTAACTTCAAGATCAACAAGAAGCCAGTCCATCATGCTCATGCTAATGCTGTTGAAGTTGAGGTTCTTGATCAATCAGATGTGTCCATGGTTCAAATACAACCTTCACAACCTGTTAATGCTTTTTAGTTTACAAAAGATCAATACGATTAGTTGATGCTAACGCTGCAAGGAATGGGCAGCTCTCAACATCAAGTAAATGCAGTTACACTTCCTAGGAGTTCTTTTGGTCCTTCAAGTTCATCTTCAGGTTTGAATATTTCTAACTGCAATCTGAATCCACACAATACTATGAGTGTTTTTACTAACACTTATTCACATCATTATGATTGGATTATAAATACTGGTGCTATTAGTCACATAGCTTGTTCTCTTACATGTTTTAGTACCTATAAATCTGTTGAGAATGTTTCTGTTACCTTGCCTAATAAAGCTAGAGTTCAAGTAACACATATAGGCATTCTTACTTTATCTAAGGATCTTATTTTATATGATGTACTTTTTGTTCCAGATTTCACTTTCAATTTGATTTCTGCAAGGAAGTTAGCTTCTAATCTTTATTGTTGCATTATAGTCTTATCTTCTCATGCTATAATCCAGGGATATTCAGCAATGGAAAATGACTAGTCTCGCTGAACATTTTCAAGGAATATACAAGCTGAAAGCCAAACATGAATCTGTTGTTTCTACTTTTTCTATTAATGTTGTTTCTACAAATAAAACTGACCCTATCTTAGGTCATAATAGACTTGGCCATTTGTCGTTTGCTCGTTTAAAATTGTTGTTTCCCTCTGTTTCTACTATTGACATATGTGAAACTTGCCATATATAAAAACAGAAATGATTACCTTTTCCTCACATGATTCTATTAGCAATGTGTTTTTTAATTTAGTACATACTGACATTTGGGGAGACAATTATGCCACAACATACAAGGGTCACAGGTATTTTCTAACTATTGCAGATGACTAAAGTCGTTTTACATGGGTGTTTCTTATAAAAAATAAGTCTGAAGCTAGAGATATAATGCAAAATTTTGTTAAGTATGCTTCTATCCATAATGCTTCTCTTAAGTGTATAAGAACAGATAATGGCTAGGAATTCAACATTGCCTGAGTTTTTATCAAGCTCATGGTATAATTCATCAGACATCTTGTGTAAAAACACCACAACAAAACAGTGTAGTGGAGAGAAAACACTAGCATATCTTAAATGTGGCCAGAGCACTTCGGTTCAAGCTAACTTGCCTACCTCTTTTTGGACAGACTGTGTACTGCATGCTGTCTACTTGATAAACAGAATTCCAGCTCGTACATCACATAATGTTTCACCTTTTGAGGTATTTCATGCTAAACCTCCTTCTTTTGAACATTTAAAAGTATTTGGTTGCTTAACTTTTGCCTCTAATCATTTCAATATTAAAAATAAGTTTAATAGGTCCATAAAATCCATTTTTCTTGGTTTTTCACCTAGTGTTAATGGCTATAAACTATACGATCTTAGTTTTCATAAAGTATTCAATTCTAGTGATGTGTCATTCTATGAACATATCTTTCCTTTTTCTACTCAAGCTCATGGCAGTACTAACAATGTTGCTGATAATTTGATTTTGCCATCACTAGCAAATTTGAATAGTTTTGATTCTATTGATGTTTCTGATGCTTCTAGTGCTTCAAATAACTTCCAAACACATGCTTCTTCTATTGATATTACCATTACAAACCCTTTTGTCCAGAATTTTCAATCTGTTCATACTGATATTCAACAAATTCGTAATCTTGTTCATACAGTTCATCATGAAACCCAGATTTCCCCAGAAATTCAGTCAATACCATCAATTACAAATACAAATATATACCTTCAAACACTAATAATCATGTGCCAATACAACAACATCAAACAGTTAGGAGAAACACTAGACAGAAAACAAAACCATCTTATTTAACAGCATACAAGTGTTCTTTAGTTTTGGTTGCTAGAACTAGTCCACATTAATTGGAGAATGATTGAAATCATTCTCAACTTAGTTCAAAGCACCTTGCATTCTCTGTTGCTCTTGATAAACAAGTTGAACCAAAGACATACAAGCAAGCTGCTTCAGATCCTAACTAGCAAGAAGCCATGCAAGCTGAAATTGAAGCTTTATAAAAGAATAATACTTAGGAACTAGTGGACTTACCTGCAGGAAAAACAACAATAGGTTGTAAATGGGTTTATAAAATTAAAAGGAAAGCATATCGTACAATTAAAAGGTAAAAAGTTAGGCTGGTTGCTAAAGGTATACTCAACAAGAGGGAATTGACTATCTTGACACTTTCTGTCCAGTGGCCAAAATGACTACAGTAAGAGTACTTTTAGCTTTTGCAGCTGTTAGGGGATGGCATCTACAACAATTGGACATCAATAATGCATTCCTACATAGAGATCTCGAAGAGGAAGTCTACATGAAATTACCAGAAGGTTATCATGCTGATTCATATAGGGTCTGCAAGCTAGTCAAGTCTTTATATGGCCTTAAACAAGCTAGTAAACAGTGGAATTCGAAGCTCGCATCAGCATTATTGGCTTATGGTTTTCATCAGTCTGAAGCAAATCACACATTGTTCCTGAAGAACACTGAACAAAGTTACATGGCAGTTCTTGTTTATGTCGATGATTGTATTCTTGCAAGTGATAATATGGAGGAAATCAATGCAGTCAAGAAATACTTACATGATGCTTTCACAATTAAAGATCTTGGAGAGGTTAAATTCTTTCTAGGACTTGAAGTGGCAAGATATTCTAATGGAATTAACATATGTCAGAAGAACTATACATTAAACCTATTGAAGGATGCCGACTTCCTCCCTACTCCAATTTTACTAGACACAAGGTTATCTAAAGAGAAAGGTACTCCCCTGGAAGATGTCACACAATATAGAAAGCTTATCGGGAAGGTTCAATATGTCACAACAATATACGACCTGACATTAGTTACTCAGTGCAACAATTGGTACAGTTTCTTGATTTTCCAACCTGAGAGCATCTTTCAGCAGTTCATTGAGTGTTGAGATACCTTAAAGGCACGATAGGTCAAGGATTATTCATTCTAGTTAATAGTAAGTTGCAATTAACAGCATATTCAAACTCAGATTGGGGAACTTGCATTGCTTCAAGCTGCATATTTTTAGGCTCTTCACTAATTTCCTGGAAATCAAAGAAACAGAACACCATAAGTAGAAGTTCTTCAGAAGCAGAGTATAGAGCACTAGCCTCTACCACTTGTGAAATTCAATGGTTGAATTATTTATTTAAGGATCTCAGAATTACATTTGATGGTCCTACACCATTCTTCTATGACAATTAATCTGCAATCTGCTTAGCTCAAAATCATGTCTTCCATGAAAGGACAAAACACATTGACATAGATTGTCATGTGGTAAGATCAAAACTACAAGAAGGTCTAATATATACTTAATATATAGTTAAGGTTGGCTAAGTATTAGTCATATATATAGTAAGTTAAGAATTAGCTAAGTCTGGCTTAGTCAATTATTATCTTTGTATATATTCAACAGACTCAATGACGAAATTACACTTTTTTGTTGCTTTTGATCATTTGTCTAATACAAAGTAGAATATTAAATTTAGGACATCTTTTATAATAAGATCGTAAAATCTTAATATTTAGGACATCTAAACATTTTAATATTTATATTAAGATGGTAAAAATTTAGGACATCTAAATTTTATAATTATTTTACTTTGTAAAATTTGTCTGTATCAAGAGTATGGCTAAAATTATGTATTTGATAATTGGGTTTAAATTCTATTAGGATCATCCTAAAAAGGGTGTTTTTTAGGATCCCATTAATAAGATGCCACCTAATCAATTTTGAATCACCGCCAAGATATATTTTACACCCTCATTCACCATATAAACTCTTATTAATTGCATATCATTAATTGCATTATTTCACACTTGATTCTAGTTAAGATTGAATTTATTTAGTGAAAATAGATTTTTTTCCATCATTATAAGAATATACTTTTAAGAGTAAATTTTATTATTTATGATTATTCTTGAATATTACCATCAACTATTTTTTTTAGTTGAAACCATCCACACTCATTTATAATTTTAAGACTTTTAATTTCTTTTAATTAATATTTATGAATCAAAAGAGTCAAATTATGATGACCAATTAAATTAATTTGCCACTAGTAAAGAAACAAAAAAATATGTTTCACATTAGCAAAAACAAAAATTATTAAAAAAAAAAGCCACGTTGCAAGTAAAAAAAGAAGTAAGTTAAAAATAAAATTTATTAATAAAATTATTCAATTTTAACTAAGGTTAAGATTTAAGGTAATTAATAAAAATTTAATTAGGAGTGGTAGGGTGTTAATTAAGATTTGATGATGATTCAAATTTGAATAAGTGGCATCATCCTAATGGAATCCTAAAAACACCCCTTTTTAGGATGATCCTAATAGAATTTAAACCCTAATTTTTTTGAAAATAAATTGATACTAATAAATTTTGGTAGAAAAAAGCACGATTGTTTAACAAAATTTCAAAAGTTTAAACTATTAAGGATTAACACCCAATTTATTAGCTCAATTGGTAG
Source organism: Corchorus olitorius (assembly GCA_001974825.2). NCBI lineage: Eukaryota > Viridiplantae > Streptophyta > Magnoliopsida > Malvales > Malvaceae > Corchorus > Corchorus olitorius. Next base: position 18,022 of record AWUE01019731.1, on the reverse strand, counting down.
GTATATATATATCTGCATCTGAACCATGAGGTCATTGGTTGAAATCTCACCGCATGTAAACTGCATATGGGTTTTGTCCTACAATATATAGGTTTGGGTTGTTCTAACATATAGAAATATTTGATTGTAATAAGACTTTCGATTCTTGTATTCTCTTAGAAAAAAAACAAGTGACTATATTCAATTAGACCTATTATAGATTTGCGCTCATGAAAGCAAGCAGGAAATCATGAATTAGAACATGCATTAAGTTGAAAAGTTAATGGAAAGCTTAAGGATTCTTTCATCATTTTGGTCAATGCACCAAAGAGCATGAGAAAAACAAAAGCATAATTAGTAATCAGATATATCTATTAGCTAGTTTAGTCTTGAGATAATACTTTTTTCTTTCTTTCTTTTTTCTCTACTCTTGAGATAATACTTTTATATGTAGGAATCTCAAACCAATCAACCGAAAGAGAATTTAATTAATTTGACATGAAATTCGATTCTATATATTCTGACAGTGATTCGGCTCTTTTTCATATATGAAAATCTCATCAAAAGTGATCCATTATTGTAATCCATACCCATCAAATATATGATTAGTATTGAATATTAAAAAAAAGGTAATTCTTACTTTTCTTTTATATATATATATATATATATATATATAACTAAATAAGTAGTTGATTTAAGTAACTGGATTGCTAAATACCGCCCCCTTTTTGCTAGTTACCGTCCCCCTTTTATACTTTTGCCCTTTGTTCATATTTCTTAAAACTGTCAAACTTCTTAAACCTTCATTTTCTAGCAACTTCTTCAACCTTCAATTTCTTCAACAAAACCTCAAAAAAATCATGTCGGGGAAGTCATACAAAATTACAATGGTAAGATTTACAAGTTTTAGATTAGATCTAGGTTGAATCTGGGTTAGGAGGGGTTGGAAAGGGGGTGTTTCTGCTGTGCCGCCCTGGTGGGGCGGCATGCCCAATTTTTTTAAAACAAATATTAAATATTTTTTTTAAAAAAAAATATTAAACATTTAATTAATTAAAATTTTGAAATTCTTAGTTTTAATTAGAACTAATTTAAAATTAATGAATTACTTAGTTTATTAGTTTTAATTAGTTAATTTATGACTGTTAATTAAATTAAATTTTGAAATTTAATTAAAATTAATTATTCTTAATTAGTTTATTTATTAGTTTGACTTACTTTATTTATTAGTTTATTTATTGTTGTTAAATAATTATAGTTGTTAATATTTTGTATTTACAAGGTGGAGAGGAGGTGGGTAGCTTTGGAGCGCGGCACAGGGAGAGGGAGAGAGGGGCCGAGATTTTGAGGGATAGGGCCGCTGTGACGGAGCATATTCGTATTGATGAGTTGGAGTGCGGTCAGCAGGTTGGTTTTGATGGGGCTGGGGGTTAACTTCTTCTGATTCAGAATTCGAGTCCCATCCATATATTGAACTCCATCTTTGGATGGGTACAAGAGGCCGCTTTGCTAGTGCTGCATCGACATCAGGTACTAAGTTTGTTACGATTTGAGTTATTAATTTGATTTTATTAGATTAGTTTTAGGGTTAAATTAATTTATGGATTAAAATAAATTATTTAAGTTATTATTTGATTGTATAAATTCATAATTTTTAAATTATGAATTTTAGGGAGTAGCAAACGATTTAGACGATCCCGCACCACTGATGATAGCTGGATGGTTAGGGATGCAGTGCCTGGTGGCCCTACGGTGACGTGATTCCCAGTTTTCTTGGGCACGTTGCATCGCGTATGTCTGCGGGGGAGATGAGAGGAGTGCTGAAGTGCCAGAACAGAGCAAATGTTTGGCAGAAGTTGAGACACTGGTACGAAGTGATGCCAAGGGAGGCGCGAGCGATGATTAACCGTACTGGGTGGGGACACTTCCCTTTCAGCCTATTCAGATCGATTGATCGTCCACTTATCTCTGCGTTAGTCGAGCGGTGGCAGCCCGATACGAACTCTTTTCACTTGCCTTTCGGTGAGATGACGATCATGCCTTTCGGTGGGGGGGGGGGGGGACACTTGATTACCGAGGATCCGGGGTATGATGAAATGTAGTTTGCCTGTATAGAGCAGTTGGCCGTTGATGAGGAGGTCTTGAATAGACTGCACTGGGATCGTGGGGGAGTTTTAACTAAGTCGGTCTTCCAAAGGTGCGGGGGTGATCGGGTGGCTGAGACCCACGCGATAGCATGGGTTTGGATTATGTTAGGTTCCACCTTGTTTATCGACAAAAGTGGGAATCGGATTAGACTCTCATGCCTGCACGAGGTAAAGGATGGGTTGGCGACTGTCCCCAGATATTCATGGGGAGCTGCTACATTAGCCTATCTATATCGTCAGCTAGGTGTGGCGAGTAGAGGAGATTGTCAGGGTATTGCTGGTTGCATGACCCTACTGCAGGCATGGATATTCGAGTACTTCCCATGCTTTTGCCCCCCACGTGATCGTCTTGATCCCTCATTGCCTCGGTGTGCCAGTTGGACTGTCCGATCCGAGGACAGATCGTCGGACCGGTTGACGTCATTACGTCGCCGTCTTGACAGGCGAGTACAAATTTCGGTAGGTGAAAAGATGAGGCAACAACACGGAATCCACAGTTGCCGTCGTCGGCCACATTGAGGTATCGTTGCACGTACGGGGCAATTATATCTGGGATCCTGCTATAGGCCTAGAATTGACTTAGGTCATCCCCTAGTTGATCTTTAACAAAAATTTATTTAGTTAGTTAAAGATTTAGTAAAAAAAAATAAAACCCATAAAATAGTTAACAATAAGTTTATTCGTATCATTTCCAGAGGCATTATGGACGGATGACGAAGAGCTACGGCCATGACCAGTGGAGGAACTACGGCCGCTACTGGACCGACCACGGCCACGACCCCTCTCACCATACTCACACGAACTCGGATCACGTCTGGTCGATCTACTGCCCCTCGGTCGACCTCTAACTTTGGTGTTCACCTTCGGTTCAAGGTAGTTGGCTTCATCCGGGAGAAGAGATGTGTTGCGCACAACAGCAGGATCACTTGCATAGACTTCATCAACAAGTGACTGAAAATACCGTGAATACTCCGGCATATCATCACCACCGACAAAGTCATCACCTCTGACAAAATCAGATTGCTCAACCCCATCACTGATAGTAAGTGTTCTCCAAAACATGTTAATGCGATCGAGACTAATCGGGGAATGCGATTCCATGGCAGCCTTCATCATTGAAGAAAAATTGAATTGGGTCTTGCACATTAAGCTCTTGTGATTCCAAATCATCCATTGTTTTGCTTAACACCTCTTCAATTTCCTTCATGATTGGGACAATAATTTCATGAAATTCACCTTCCATCGTGTTTGGTTCAGAATAGCTTGGTTCCTCCCATGAAAATGCAGCTTCAATTTATGCCTCATGATCCCTTTGTGTAGTCTTTACCAATCCATCTACCATCTTCCATTGTTCCATGGGAGCTTGTTCGATTGCAGCAATTAGAGGGATGCTTACCTTCCACTTCTGAAGTGAATCGAGTTGGCTTTCTTCATTGCATGTCTTTTGTGGCTCAAGTAGTTGAGGAAACGGTGCTGGACAATCATTGGGCGGCATCGTTTTCTTCTTTGGTTCCCTCTTCTTCCTTGGTGGATCTTGAGAAACTGTCGGAGATGAAGCTGAGTTCGTCCCAAAATGTTGCTTCTCTTCATCCTCACTCTTCACAAAACTATTCTCATCACTTAGCATTTGCACATGGGGTATGACGGTTGGTGATGGTTTCGTTTCAGGGGTAGAAAGGACTGGCTAACCTGGTGGTGTAGAGAAAGGAAATGGGGTCTCTAGTGACTCCATCTCTTTTGCAACCTTTGGTTGATTGTCTTCCATTCCCATTGAATTGATCCCATATCTTTGCACATTGTTCAATCCCTTGTAGCATTCCATGTTGTTCTCTTGTGCTTGAGCCATGTTCAAAGGTGTTTGCAAAGAGGGTTGTTGATGATGATTCACCCCTTGACTCGCAACTAAACATCGCATTAGATTGACAATGGTATCTTGTTGGCCAGCTATTTGCTTGCTAAGTAGCTGATTATTTGTTGCGAGGGATCGCATCACTTGTTCTATTCCTTCCACCTTTTTGCAAACTGATTCGAACTTTGACTCATTAGGCTGGAGAATCTCTTCTGATGTGCTAAATTGATGAATATTCTCAGTCATGATGTTGAGCAACTTCCTTGCTTCTTTAGATTCGATCTTCATAAAACAATCCATCATAGAATTGTTGTATCAAGAGTTCCTCGCTTATGTTGTGGTAGGGGCAGCTTTCACAAATCTTATTGTACCTTTGCCAATATTGAAACCACTTCTCATTAGGTAATTGTCGACAAGAGTTGATTCTTCTTCTGACATCGGCGCGTTTTGCTTCTGGAAAGTATTGGTTCAGGAATGCTCTCTCCATTTCCTTCCAAGAAGTAATCGACTTTGATGGCAGACTCCAAAACCATTCTCTTGTTTTACCTTCCAAAGTAGTTGGAAAAGTTCGAAGCTTTGCTTGCTCTTGAGGCATCCCAGTAATCATAGCACATTTTGATGATGAAATCTTGTAAATGCTCATGAGGATTTTCATGGGATTCTCCATGAAAAGTTGGTAGCAAACGGACCACTCCTGGCTTTAACTCGTAGGAAAAATCTTCTACATAGTCAATGCAGGGGGACTTCATTTCACAGTTGAAAATCAACTCCCTCAAAGTACGTGATTGCTCCATTCTCTCGAAATATTGATTCCTAGAAAACAGAGACTAGAAGAAAAATTTAGCACTTAAACGAAAAATAAAAATGAAAATTAAAAATTAAGTAACGAAAAAGAAAAAGATAAGGGTAAGAAATTCTTAGGTAATAAGTTGTCTTCAATCTTCTTGTTGCTTCCTTCCTTCCCCGGCAACGGCGCCAAAATTGTGATCGGTCGTTGAACAAACCACAAGATAAATCCCCACAAACCTTTAACTATTAGTTAGGGCAAGTAGGGGTCGAATCCCACAGAGAAGGTGGAAACAAATTAAAGCCAAATTACACTAAAGAAAATCTTACCAAAGGGATTTTTTTATAGGTTTTCAATATAACTAAATCAAACTTAGAAAACAATTAAATAAAACTAAACTAAAGATTTGGAAACTAAATTGAGAAAAACAATAAATTGAAAACATACTTCTTTTGCTCTAGGTAATTAATTTGATCAAATAAATCATGGATCATAGACACAAAGCATGAATTTGACTTAAATTGCAATCAATTAAGAATCATAAATTACCCCAAATTGATATATAGCCTAAGACATAGACATCAATTTTCATTGGAATAAAGTAATCATGTTAACATCTTAAACAACTCCACTTGAATAATTGGTATAGGAGAGGAATACTCAACCCTCCAACATGCTAATAAAACTTCGTTCGCACCATTGCCAAAACTAATTTCTATTGTTTCTAATCAAGCATCCCCCTAAGAAGAATCATAGAGCAAGCATTAAAATCTACTTTTCCGCATGCATGATAAATCAATACCAAACTCATCTACATCTATTTCCAATTCGGCTTATAGATTTCAACAAGATTTGATAATCCCATTGAACCTAGAATTCCTAGAATTAACAATTGTCACTTGGACCAACATCGACTTAATTCAAGCCAACTTGAATCTAACTATAGCATTCATACTTATCAAGATAAAGTGGCCATCCAAATCCATCAAAACATGAACACATAAGATGAAGTACAGGGATAAGAAACATATTCAAACAGAAAAATCAAATTATTAAGAACAAAAGTCTCACCATAAATTTATTGATCAAAAATACCCAAGAAAGAGAAGTATAAAGGTTTAACCTCTCATGGATTGGAGTTTGCAATCCATGAGAGATTGAAAACTTACAAACGAAAGAAGAAAAAAGTAGGAGACGGCTGCCTCCTCTCCAAACCACAAAACCTAGAAAAGAAGAAAAGAAAAGTTGTAGAGAAGTTTTTTTTAGGGTTCTAGCATAAGAGGGTATATATAGGGGGCTGCCTAGGGTTTAATTTAGAGTTATAGATGACTTAAACTAAACCTAGGGACGTTCTGGGCTCTTCTCTATGTCTTCAAGCTGACCCAAATAGGTTATATGGGCTTAACTTGATCAAAAACGCAATCTGGCCCATGATAGATTCTGTCTGCAGACTTCCGGGGCATTTTCCTCCATGAAAACGTCAGATCTGGGCTTCGACCGAAACATAAAAGTTGTAGCTCTTGGAGTTAGCTATCCAACTGTCGCCAAATCTGGAAAGTATTGAAGAGGCTTCAAGAGGAAGTTACATGGGAGTGTCGACGCTGGCTGCTGGGCGCGCGCGGGACAAGGACCCCGACTCCACCTGGGCGCTCACATGGTTGCCTTGAGCACCCATGTGTTTCGCCTGATCACCCAGATGGGCTGTGTCATAGCTAATCATCTTGACATGTCTTCTTGCCTTGAACTTGTCTTTGCTCCTTTGCCTTGAAAACACCAAGCAATCAACTTTATAACTTTGATAAGCATAAAATTGACTCTTCAAGCTCTTTAATCACGAACATGATGGCTCCATTCTTCATCCAAAACTTCCTTGGAAAATATTTATGTCATAAATCATCCAAAAAGGCTCTACAAAGGTACAAAATTGATGATTTTGCACTTTTCTTCTTGTCAACACCTATGAACGTAATTATAACCAATATAAGGCATAATCAAGCATAAAACACTCAAAAAGCATAGGAAAATGCTAATAAAAAGGTGTATGATTTTGGTCTGATCAGGGACTTTAGTATGGATGCCTGTGTTATAAATGTGTTTGAGGACTTTTAGAGAGAATTGCCCCTGTGTTATAATTGTGTTTGGGGACTTTGATATAGATGCCTCTGTGTTATAAATGTGTTTGACGACTTTGGAATAGAGATGCCCCTGTGTTATAATTGTGTTTGGAGACTTTGATATAGATGCCTCTGTGTTATAAATGTGTTTGAGGACTTTAGAAAGAGAATTGCCCCTGTGTTATAATTTTGTTTGGGGACTTTTAGTTATTGGGTAAGAGAGGTGGGCTTTTGTGAGGTACTTGTGGGCCCATTTACCCAATATTTGTGTATGTGTTTTGTTGGGCCAAAAGAAAATAGAAATGAATAAGAGATAGGTTAGCCAACCTTTGAGTGTGTTTGGAGAGGATTTGGTGGACTTGGACCTTCCCGGTTTTGACCCCTAACAAATACCCTCTGAAACTTACAAATAGTACCCATCAACTTTTAAAGTGGTCTTACATTTTTGCCCCGTTTTATCTTTTGTCATATGGCTCATTACTTTAAAATCCTTCCAATCTTAACACTTTTGCTTGAAATGCATTGCCTTTATATGTAATTAGAGTTGTCCAAGGGTCAGGCCGCCCGATATTTGGGAGGGTTTGGACATAAATTTGTAGCCTGTTGGACGGACATTAGATTAATTAAATGAAATTATTAGATATGTTAACGTATTATTTGTTAAAAAATTACTATTAATGTTAATTAGTTAAGTTTTGATTTATTAATTCATAATTATATAAATTAATAAAAAAAATTAAAAAAAATTAATATATACTATTTATTTGGTAAATGGGTGGGCTTGGTCAATAGCTCTAGTTATTTGGACAGGCTTGGGCAAGATGGGAGGCCCGTTTAGTCGGGTCGGGCTGGACCTGGGCAAGTAATATGGCCACTAATATCAAGCATGGGCCCGGCCTGAGCCCGCCCATGGACAGCTCTATATTTAATCTTAGCATTTGGATGTAATTAATGATGTTCCAACCATTTTTTCCTTAATGCATTGTCTTTACATATAATTTTAGCGTCTAAATGCGCAATTCAGGATCTAACGTTTGCCGCAAACTACAATTCAGGATCTAACGTTATCTTTTCTGTCAATTCAGGATCTAACGTTATCGGGATGGGTCAAAACAGGATAACCGTCTATTGGAAAAACACGCGCTAATTTCCCGCGTGAGGCACGTGGCATTGAAAACAGGGTATTACTAAATACCGCCCCCCTTTTACTAGCCACCGCCCCCCCTTGGACTATTTTGCCATTTACTTTATTTTCTTCAAACTTCAAAATTTTCAATTCTCTCAAATTTTCTCAACCTTCAAACTTTCAAAACTCAATCATTTAAAATCGTTCAAGTAAAACAACATCAAAACTTTAATTCTTTTTTTAAAAAAAAACATACTTTCAATCCGAAAAAATCTTTGTGCATGAGTTTTGATGTTGTATTACTTGAATGATTTTTAATGATTAAGCTTTGAAAGTTTGAAGGTTGAGAGAATTTGTGAGAATTGAAAAGTTTGAAGTTTGATGGAAAATAAAGTAAAGAGAAAAATAGTCCAAAGGGGGGGGGGGGGTGCGGTGAGCTAGTAAAAAGGGGGGAGTTCCCCGCGTGAGGCAATCCACGTGGCTATGGCATTGAAAAACTAAAAAAGTTATTTGAAAAATAATTTTATTTGAGAAAAAAATACCCCTCCCCCGAAATTAAATCTAACCCTAATCTCTAAATCCTCTGTTATCTTTTAATCTTTCAAACCCTATCTTCTTTTTTTTGTACTTCAAACTCTGTCTTCTTCTTGCTTGCTTTGGTCTTCCTTCCTCAAGCTCTCTTTCGTTTCTCCATGTTCTTCTTTTGTTAAGAACTCCGGTCACTAAAAATCCTAAATTCCAGTTTCTCTCCTTTCTCTCTTTGATTTCTAGCGCTATAAAATTGCGCGACTAACATAAGCAAGTGAAGTAAATATCCAGAAAGAATAACAGAGCATGAGAGACTAACAATCGTGAAATAGGAGTGGGAGATTTTCTTTGAAATTGATGGATGGGCATTGAAGAAGGAAGGAAGAAAAGGGACATAATCAAAGCTTGAAGTTGGCAGCTGCTGGAAATCAGAGATTGAAAAGCTTTTAGACAACTTCGTTCGATTCGAAGTGTTAGAGGCTGCTATAGAAGAAAGTAAGCCCAAATTTCAGATCAGAGAAGAAAAGCAAAGCTTGCGGGAGTATTTGGTGGTCGGCGACAACGTTTGGATGCTTCGGTGGTTCATGTGGGTTCCTTACTATGAAGAAGCGTGTGAAGAAGTTGAAAAGTCCCATTCAAATCGACCGCAAGATCTCTGTTAAGACAAATTGACAAAGGCCTAAGGGTATTGACTCGTGTTGATTTTTTTAATAGGCTTTGAATTGGATTATTTTTATTTTTTTTCTACATTTAACATGCATGCTTTTAAATTTTTTAACTTTTTGTTCATTGATTAATCATGGTAAGTATCTTTATGAAATTTGAGCTTCTATTTCAGTTTAGTTTGTCTCTGTAAATGGTAATTGGATGGCCATATTGGATTATATCTAACTATCGAAAGAAAAAAAAAAAGAACAGTTTATACTCTTGAAGGAATCAATTTTGATTGAAACTTTTGAAGAAAATATATAGTGATTTTCTTTTTTTTTCAAATTATGTATGATATATAGGCTATAAATTAATTTTCTTCTGTTAACGTTGGCTTTTTAATCGATTTTGGTTTGATTTTTCTTTTTCTTCCATTTGATTTTGGTTTGATGAAATTGGCGGTGTGGCAATAGGTTTCTGGTGGGTCTGGTGACGCCCGATCAATGGAGTCCGACGGTTGACATTGCGGGTGGGTGGTGGCTCCAAAGTTGAATGTTCTTAGTGTTCATGATGAGTTCATGAGAAAAAAGGGGTTTTGATCTAGCTTTGTAATGAATTTATTGAAAATTGGTGTTTTTACATTATTTTATTAAATTATGAAAATTCTAGGCTGGCATACACATGTCTTCCACGTGTCATCCACGTCTACACGTGTCTTTCACGTGTCATCCATGCCAGCGCGTGTTATACACACACTCCAGCCATTTACAATTTAACATGAATTGACACAACGCGATAACGTTTGATCCTGAATTGACACAAAAGCTAACGGCAGATCCTAAATTGTAGTTTGCGATAAACGTTAGATCCTGAATTGCGCATTTAGCCAATTTTAGCATTTGGATGTAATTAATGGTGTTCCCACCATTTTTTCCTTAGTTGTTAGTTTTGGCCTTGGGTTTCATGTCTAAATTTAATTAAAAAATTTGTCTATAGCGTAAGCACAATTTAACCCACTTATTTGCAACATACTTGTAGCGTGAGAGGTCAGCGTGATTACTTGTGAGTATATAGCAAGCAATAATCAGTTCTTTGTAGACAATACTCATCATAATCTCTAATTATATTATTATTACTAGTATATAATAAATGTTTGAATTTATATATGTCCACACCATATATACTAGGGTGTATTCCCTCTGTTCATATTTAATTGTCCATTCTTGTTCAAACAATTTTATTTTTTATTATTTTTTAATATATATATATATACAAAATAAAATGTCAAAATAATACTTCCTCCGTCCCTATTTACATGTCCACTTCCAAAAGCTTTTCTTGTCTTTTTTTACATGTCCACTCTTAATTATTTAACCTATATTTTACTTTATCTCAAAAAAACCTATATTTCACTTTATAACCCTAATACACTACTATCTCCATTCATATTTAATACAAACTCAATATAAAGAAGTAAAAGATAAGGCTAGAAGTGTGAAAACATAATAAATATGTCAAAAAGTTAGTTTTTTTGTTACATAAGAACAAAATAAACATAACTATAATCTCAGGATTCCAGTCCCAAGCCTATCTTCCACTAACAAGGGGAGTAACTGATCTGGAGGCTCCTCGAACCAAGTCACCCCCTCTGGCATAGCATGAGCCAAATTAGCCATCTCATATGCACACTGATTCCCTTTATGGCATATATGTCTAACCTTCACGATCCAATCGCCTCTCATTAACTCAAGACAATCACGAACCAAAGTACAACATGGATGGGCCAAATCTACGTGATTCTGTAAGAAAAGTACAACCACTGCAGCATCAAGCTCCACAATGAGCTTAATTATCAATCTGTAACTCCTTAGCCAACAGAAGACCATGTTGCACACCCTACAACTCTGCATATAAGCTGTTAGTTTTTCCAATATTAAGCATGTAGCCTTTGACCCAATTACCACGATGATCATGTAATAAAGCCCCACAGCAGCATGTCCATCTCCAAACCGAACTGAGCCATCCGAGTTCAAAATCCACACCCCTGATGCGGGAACCAACCACTTGATAAGGCGTGGTGGGTTAACTCTTGGAGTAACCATCACTTGGAAAGCGATCATAGTATCTTTTGCAAGTGAAGTAGCATATTGAACCACCCCTTCAGCATGCGAAACCACGTCATCAAAAATAAATCTATTTCAACTTTTCCATATACTCTAAAGAATCGAGACAAAAAGCATACTCCAAGGTACAAATCCATGTTGGGTATTAGGCAAAACCTTCCTTGCATTCGCCTGTAGCCAGCTTTGAAAGTCATCAGAAGATCTCGTTTGAAAACCAAAACGTCTATAAACACATTCCCAAATGCCATGTACAAACGGACAAGACCTTAATATATGCTCAATAGATTCATCAACCATATTACATAACTTGCAAGAGGAATCATTTGTCAAGCCTTTCCTTCTTCGTACCACATTGCTATTTAATTTATCAAAAAATACCCACCATAGAGAGAATCGAATCCTCTCTGTAGTCTAAAGTTTCCAAATCCATTTATATGTACCTTCTAACACATCTTTAGTAAACCAGTTAGCCAAATTACCATAAGCTGACTTCATGGAGAAATGACCAGAATTGGTCCATGCCCAAACACATCTATCAACAGTAGGGAACTTAAGAACAGCGGAGTCACTCTAATCTCTTCAATCCTAGAACCTAGCAATAACATTAATAGCTCATCCAAACGCCATTGGCCATCACCCGTCATAATCGAAGAGATCGTTGTTTGTCTATCAATGGTGGCGTCGTTGTTGATGATATCATGAATCAATGGGCGATCCCCTACCCACCAATCAAGCCAGAGATTAACCGACTCACCGTTACCAATGTTCCATTTGGTGCCATTACGCACACACTCAATAGATCGCTGAATACCCCGCCAAGTAGAAGATTGACGGCCCCGGGCATCTGCATCCACAAACCCCAACCCTTTTAAGTACTTCCGTTCAAAAACTTCAGTACACAGAGATTGTTGTCGTGTATGCAGCTTCCATCGAGTCTTGCCAAGTAACGCTACATTCATAGTTCTAGTTTGTCGTAAACCAAGTCCACCACTCCCTTTAGGTCTACACACACGTTCCCAGCTGACTAAATGGTTATGAGAGCTCTCTGCCTCACCACCCCAAAGAAAGGTTCAGCTAATACGATCTAAGGATTCAGCCATAAACGCCGGGAGTGCAACTGATTGCATCGTGTATGTTGGGATGCTACTCAAAGTAGAGTGCACCAAAGTCTTCCTACCTGCAAAACTGAGGACTTTACCTTTCCAACTAGCTAGCTTTTGTAACACCTTATCCACCACATGGCTGTAAGTATCACGATTAACTCTTCGATGAATAATAGGAACACCCAAATACATACCAAGATCAGAAGTTAAAGGAACCCCACAAATCCTACTCAGTACTACATGATTAGGAAAGCTAGTGAAAGAACTACTTTTCTTACTTAACATGATTAGGTTAAAAGGGACATCTAATTAGGGACAGAGGGAATACTCACAAACCCCTGACACGCAAACTTTGAGGTGCATATTTTTTAAAATTTTAGTACTACATATTTTTCTATTAAATAATGGTCAAAGATGAAAATGTTTTTATCAAGAATGGATAATTAATTAAATGGAAACAGATAGAGTATTTCTTTTTCTTTTTGGTACAGAGGGAGTATAGTTTTGTTATGCACTGAATAGGTTTAATGAGACCATCAACATCTCTTGCTTGGAGTTTTGCTATTTGACCCTACAATTTGACCCTCCACTTGACCCTCATGACATGGCATTAGATAACTTACTATAATCTCTAAAACTCTATTCAATAATAGTCTAAAATCAAGGGGTTTACCCTACAAACTCTCGATATGTATAACTAGGGGCTAAATCTAGATTTAAGTTGTTACCTTAATTATTAGGAGGGTCAAGTTGGAGGGTCAAAAAGAATTTTCCCCTTGCTAATATGCTTAATTGTGCTCCACATCTTGATTTACACAATCACTATTACAAGATATAATAATTAATGCATAATTAACAAAAAAAAATGTGCAAGAAAGAGAGCTTCCCCCTGTTTTAATTTTGATGCGATTGAATCTCGGATTAGTAATTAGTACTATTTTTTTTTGGCAATAAGTATTTTTTTTTTTTTGAGGATGGCAATAAGTAATTAGTACTGATTTAGTAAGAATTTAATTTAGTTGGGGAACTTCTAACAAAGAAAAATTAAAAGGAAAAAAAAGAAGAGAGGAATTGAATTAGCTAGTAGTAATAAACTACATAATAAGTCAAATAATTAATGTATTATTATTACAAGTGTAGAAAAGATGATCTTTCTTGAGATTATGTGAGATCTTCAAAAAATCTCCTAGAACAAATTCGTTTTTAACTCTTTTTTAAGGTTGGATGATTCACATGAATCCTTCTACTGCTAAAAAAGATTTCCCCTTTCACACCAACTTGATTCTTAACTGGAAAACCCCAAGCCAACTTGATTAATCATTTGCCAAATTGGCTTTTGTGTGGGGACTAATTTTGAACCAACCCCCTCCAATCCCATTTTTTTACATCCTTTTTAAGAAAGAAAAAAAAAATCCACTAAAACCCAAAGTCCCAAACTGACCCTTTGCCTTTTGCCCTCCATACATATGACGTCCGTTAATTCATCAAAGATTACAAAACTTAATACTACTATATCTAAATACTACTAATTTGCTTCTCTTAAATAAAAACCATTTATTTAGTTAAGTTGAACAAGTGTCTTGTATACAGGCAAGCTATAATCTTTTTTCCAGCTTTTGAGATTCTGTGTGTTAAAATATTTCCTAGGCCAATGCATGGATGACCAATCATGAATCATCGTTCTTGGTTGAATTCTTGAATTCTCACTAATCTGGACCACTTTTAGTCTTTATTTTTTGTTTTTCAAGTAATAAATCAGTAATTAAATCATCTTTAAATTGCGTAATCCGCATTTTGCTTTTTCTTTTCTGGAGACTCTGTCTCTGACCGAAGGGGGGGGCGACGCGAAGGCAACGCATTTTCTTGGGAGAGTGTGGATTTCGTGTGGCATGGATGGCGTGTGGGATAGCATATCCACCCAGCTACCCAATAGTCGGCGGCAATGCCAATGGATTCCAGGTGTGAACCGGCTATCCCGGTTAAACAATTAAATAAACCATAAACCCCCTTGTAACCAAACAGGGGCCCACCTGTAACATTCTATTACCACTTTGCCCCTCCCTTAACACGAGTTGGGGGTGATTCGTTTTCTGTTAGGCCGTCTCCACCAACCTCCTAAACGGATGCCTTTTTTCCATTTAAAGAAAATTTTAAATAGTTTGGTTAAATGACCGATTTGCCCTCTTCCATGTCAGCTACGTTTTAGGTGAGTGTATGGTGGTTCCTTGTTATAATGCAAATAGCAAATTATTATTACTAATTAATTAATTGAACTAACTTTGGAAAAGAAAAAAAAAAACTAGGGATGAATTTTGGAAATAAAGATGGATTAAGGGGAAAAAGAAAATTCTGAATGGTGTAGATGAGGTTGAGTTGGGCAAGTGACAAGTGGCAAATGGGATCTGCATTTTACACGTGTTGGCTTGAGAGGATTTGGTTCTAGTTGGAGGAAGAAAAAATGAAGATTAAAGGTAGTTTTGGATGGTTTAGTTGCTAACCAATTTCTCATAAGATTTTGCCTACACGCAACCTATTGCAAAATGTCAATTTGCTAAAGCAATTCTTATTAATAATAATGGGAGAAAAAAAAGTTTTCTCTTTTGGTTTTAACTTTTTATCCTAATCTCTGCATTATCTTTATAATATATGTATCTCATACATTATTCATTTGTATATTGAATCTTTATATTTGACATTTTCATTTGTATGCAATTCACAATGAAAAACAAACTTTCTTAAAGTTTCTTTTTTTTAATTTATGGTCTAATAATTTCACAATATTGATGTACTTAGGTTCTGTTTGTTAAATTAAGTACTGAAAATTTAAGCACTGAATCTTTATGACTACTGAATTTAATACTGAATTTGTGGTGAAAAAACTATTTGATAAGTTATTTAATGTGAAATGTAAGAAAAATATTTTTGTTGATATTTTTGCATAAAAATATTTAAAAAATACATTAATAACAATTAAAAAGGAAAGAATTTTTTTATATATAAAAGGAAATAGGGGTGAGCATTATGCGGTTCAAACCGCCCGAAACCGCCAACGGTTTTTTGCGATTAAGTCAAATCGCGGTTTAGACGGTTTGACGGTTTGAACCGCCAAAGGGTTAAGTAATAAACGGTCGGTGTACGGGTTTGAGATTTTCAAAACCGTAACGGACCCGAACCGACCGTTTAGTAATATTTATAATTAAATATATATTTTATATATATAAAATAATATTAGATATATATAATTACATATATAATAATATATAATTATTAAACGGTTTAAACCGTCTAAACCGTATAACCGACCGCATAATCGCCTAAACCGCATAGTTGGTTTAGGCGGTTAAATGGTCGGTTGACGGTTCCAAAAATTAGTTGGCGGTTTGTAGTCGGTTTTGAGAACCACAAAACCGAAATCGAACCGAACCGACCGTTACTCACCCTAAAAGGAAAGAACATAACATTAATGTTTAAATCTTTTCATAAATAATATTGTTGAATAGAAAAAGTAACCTTAGACCTACTTTTTATTTCCAATACTTTTTCATTGAATATTTTAAATTAAGTGATTTTTTAACCTTAATTATCAAACGTATTGAAAAAATTAAAACATTGAAATTTTTCATGTTTAATGGTTTGAAAATTTTTCAATGATTTATCAAACAGCTCTTAGTGTAATTTATAATGCTGAATTAAGAATAAAAATGTTAATTTTTCCAAAACTTGTCAACTAAACGTATATGGAATTCTAACATTGCAAGTGTTATGGAAAAATCTAATGGCATTCAAACTCTTTTCTTCATTCGAAGATTTCTTAAATGACAATGATTCATGTGCTTAATTGAGAATTAGTCAAAGTATTAATATATATAGTTTTATACTTGATAGCCACTCTAAATTTTGTTTATTGTGAAAATCAAAAGAAATTACAGGTAAAAATAAGTACTATAATAATAAAACATGAATTGACTCATCATTTACCCTTTTAAAATTAACTAGTTTTCACTTCCACGTGTGGTGCACGTGACCAATCGTGTTTAAATTAAAAGAAGATTAAAATAATAATTGAAATTAATTATAAGTAAAACTGTTAAAATCTGATCCAACCTCGATATAATCCGTCCCAATCCGACTGAATCTGATTTGACCAGAGAAATTAAACAACCCGAACCTGTCCTATCCAGACCTGACAAACTCGTAATTCGAATAACCCGAGAAGATAACCCGATGACCCAAGAATATTATAAACTAAAATTATGTTTTATTCAATAAAATACACATTGTTATAATTTTAATCATTTTAAATAAATTTAAGAATTAAACATTTAAAAATTTAAAGGCTGACCCAATTGATCCGAGTCCTAAACCTGAAAAATCCAAAACCCGAATGACCTAGAATTCGAGTAACCTGAGGCCAAAACCCGAACCTGCATGACCCTAAATCCAGCAGACCCGAGACCCGAATGACCTGAATCCAGATGAGCCGAAACCCGAATAATCTGAGAAAATTACCTTACTCATATGACATGGACCTAGATATGTATGACCCGAAACCCGTCCAACCCGCCCAATTGACTCCTCTAACTTTTTTTTTTTTTTTGCGTCAACTCCTCTAACTTTATAAGTCAAAGGAAATAATTGCATGTTACTCTTCTTTCTATTTTTAAAAATTTTAAATTCTTGTTATACATTCCAATATATTAAACTATCAATACACACTCCAAAATTGAAAAAGGTCAATCACAATAATTAAATTTTAAATAAATTTTTAACTTAATTATTTTAAAAAATGATGAATAATTAATGATTAGGTAAATTATTTTAACTTTTAAACTTGATAGTAAGATTTTTGTTAGTTTATATTATAATTTGTTTTGTTCAAATTAGTTTATATTATAATTGAAAAAAAAATCTCCAATTTTTTAAAATTAAAATGGTAAATTAAAATATTTATAAAAATATTGAATTTAATTAAATAAAAATAGAGTTTTTAGTACAATAATTGTAAAAGTTTATTTCTTAAAAAAACTGTAAAATTTAATCAATTTCATTTAAGAAATATATTTTAAAAATTCTAATATATCTAAGTTTTTTAATTAAATTAGTAGATTGATAAAAATAAAATAGGTATAATGATATTAGATTTAATTAAATAAAAATAGAGTTTTTAGTTTTTTTTTAGCCAAAAATAGAGTTTTTAGTTGAGTAAAACTATAAAAATATATTTAAAAAATTCTAATATCTATAATTTTTTTAATTAAAATAGTAAAATGGTAAAAATTAAATAGTTATAAGGATATTATATTTAATTAAATAAAAATAGAGTTTTTAGTTGAGTAAAACTATAAAAGTCTAAACAATGGCATTTAAGAAATATATTCGAAAAATAAGGGTATAATGGGCAATTTAAAAGTTTTACAAGAGTATTTACTTTTTAATATAGTATAGATAGATGGCAAATTATACAATACACCGGCGGTGGAGTTTAGTGGACTACACAAGCGGGTCCTGTAGGGTGATATGTGTTCTCTAGGAACTAAATTGAAATATTTAAAGGGTAATTATTTGATACACCGGCGGTGTAAATTTTGGATTCCACAAGCGGGTTGTGGAGTTGACAC